>JBBMOC010001743.1:0-2500 GCA_037975185.1 Centropyge bicolor
ACACACACACACACACACACACTGCAGGCTTTCTGAAACACTCCATAATAATTTATCTTGAATAAAATATTGATCTGCTTTTAATATTTATTCTGGCTTTTAGGCGCCTGCTTCTGTGCCTGCCCAGCTGGAACACACACACACACACACACACACACACACACACACACACTTTATTTTAAAATTTAAAAAATGACAAAATAAAAATCTTCATCCCAAAGCTTTTTAACTTTTAACACAAACTGACGACAAAAGTGCTGAAAGGCTCCGACACACATCTGAGTGTGTGTGTGTGTGTGTGTGTGTGTGTGTGTGTGTGTGTGTGTGTGCATCACTCATCTGATGTTTTAAATGGATGTCAGAGTGAAAACTAAACCTCCTCCGTGTTCATATTTATTTCATTAACGACATCAGTTCTGGTGAAGACTCGACCTCTTTAATTAAATAAATATGAACTTTGACATTTTTTCTCAGATGAACATTCAGAAAATAGATTTTCCATCTAAACGTATGAGTTTTATGAATGTTTCAGTGCTGATTCAGACGTCGCTCATCGTCTGGGTTTTTAAATCTTATAAAAGTGTAAATGAGTCTTAAGAGCTTCTTCAAAGCTCAGTGACTCGTTGGACTTCCTGTTGAAGAGTGAAGCCCTGAAGCTTCGCTGAGTTTCCATCTGTTTCCATCTGAACTCAGACTCATCATGATTCACAGTTTCTGTGTTGGAATGTCCCAGATCCAACAGAAGCATGAGTCTGGAGATCTGAACCCTGGATGTACTGATGAGCAGGCAGAGGCAGGCGCTGGTTCGGTTCTCAGCCTGTCGTCCTGGGCGCCGCCTGGACTCGAGTCCTCCTTCAGGTGAACTTTGACCTCATGCTGGTTGGTGGATGATGGAAACCTCCATGAAAGCCTTCAGAGAAGTTTGGTGACGTGAGCTCTGCCCAGCGCTCCGTCTGTCAGGCGACTGGGATCAGTGGGCGTGGCCTCACTTTCTTAAAGATGATAAATTAATCGAGCAGAATTAGTTAGAATCATTTTTTCTCTCTGCCTCCAACATTTATCCTCCCCGTCAGAAATCCGCCCGGCAACCAATTAGGTCATCAACGGCATTTAAGTGGCCACATAACTCACCGCCATGATGACACGCCGGTAGACGGCAACATGTGGAGCCGAGGAAGAAGAGGCTGCTGGGTAATTATGAAGGCGTGTGTGTGTGTGTGTGTGTGTGTGTGTGTGTGTGTGTGTGTGTGTGTGTGTGTGTGTGTGAACCACAGGGGAACCCTCAGTTCGCTGTTAACCAGCTTGTGAAAAGGTTTCCTGAATTAGTTAATAAGCTAAAAGCTATTTTCAAACCAACCTCTTCACAAAATGTCACAGAGAGAAGAAGAAGAAGAAGAAGAAGAAGAAGAAGAAGAAGAAGAAGAAGACAAACGTGAGNGAAGAAGAAGAAGAAGAAGAAGAAGAAGAAGAAGAAGAAGAAGAAGACAAACGTGAGGCACAAAAAGAAAATTAACCTCAAATAAAAAAAAACTGAATGAAAAATGTGAAAAATAATGTGAAAGTACTTCAGTACATGTTGGTTGAGTTGAGTACTTCATTACTGCAGAAGAGTTCTTTCAGTCTCTTAGTTTTAGAAGTGAAACTTCAACTTATCTCAAACCACACGAGCGTGTGTCCCTCACTGAGCCTGGTTCTGTCCCAGGTTTCTGCCGGTGGGACATGGTACGGTCTGGTCTGGACCTGCTCTGTGTTAAAGGGCCTTGAGATAAAACTGATCAGGAAATGTTTTGGGCCCAGTCTCCTTCCTCCATGAGGAAACAGCCAAACTAGGTTTGACACAGACCTGGACATTATTGGACCGTGAGTGAACTCATCCAGTCCAGAACCTGGAGAGAACCAGAAACTGGACGAGAGTCCAGCTCAGGAGGAGAAGACGAAGATCGTGGAGGCAGCTGTAGGATGAGTGGACGTGAAGCTGAAGACAAAGACGGACGTCTCGTTGGGAGCGGTCAAACTCTCTGAGGCCACAGGGCTGCCGCCAGAGAAAAGCACCAGGCAAACATCCAGAACCTCAGGACCTGCAGGTCTCACCTGGAAGCTTCAAGGCCTGGACACACAAACAGGACGTCCTCCTCGTGTCCTCAGGCTCCGCCCACGTCTCCAGGGTTGAAGGAGAAGAGGTTCAGCAGCTCCTTCAGTCGCCGTCAGCGCGACGAGCCCAGAGGTCAGAACTCCGCAGGTTCCTGTTGCTGTGACAAGCCCAGGACAGAGACATTTGTCCAGGAGGACGTCTGGGCAGGGACCAACGAGACCTGCTCCACCAGGAGGGAAGCTGGGAGGAGTTTGGACCAACTGGGCACTGAGTGGACAGAACTTGTTTTTGATCCAGGATGTGTGTCTGGTGTCCTTCAGGTCTGTCCAATATCTGCATCTTGGACAGGAGTGAGACGCCAGCGTGTCTCTGATGTCCTGGTCTGACTGAAGGCAGCGGCAGAGCAAG
>JBBMOC010001744.1:0-10386 GCA_037975185.1 Centropyge bicolor
ACACACACACACACACACACACACACACACACACACACACACACACATGATTTGCTAATCCAAAGCAAAATAGACGCCTTAATTTTGCAGTGACAGAGCTCTCCACTGTGACAGTTGTGTTATTGTTCTCAGGGCCTGCACAGCTACACTCTGTAATCCAACAGCTTCATGTAGTATCACAACATATACATGGACTGAGCCTATGTAGTCCTTCTCACTGTATCTACAATCATGTGAAATCCATAACATTGTGACAGAGCAGTGTAAACCTCTGGAGAGTGTAATCCCAGCAGAGGTTTTAGAGCAGACAGCTGTTGCATAAGTATAATAGATCACCCTATGCATGACAGAAAGTGGAGGAGCTGAGAGAGACGCCATTAGTGCTTGGCACAAGATCTGCCTTGTGATATATTTTGAAAATAAAGATTTGTACTCAGACCTTTAAGGATATGCTGCGTGGTCAACTAATTCCATGTCGAAGTGGGGTAAAAGTCAGACTTGCTTTCACTTGGTGTTGGACTGTTTGTGAACTTTCTGGGCGTGTTTAAGGCCGAGCTTCAGAGTGGAGAGTTTCTTCTTCTGTGGCATCAAGATTCCATCTGTATGTAGTTGACATAGTTCCACTGGTCGGCTCTGGTTCTGGCCTTCAGCAGGCCCTGGGGGAGGTTTGTAATGAAGTGTAAATGGGGTCAACACCTCCATGGCTGTTAGTACTTGCTGCCCTCCAGTTAAAGGTTTTGCGTGTCGTGGGGTCTTGAGATCTACACTTGGATGTATGCTACAGTTACTGTCATTCGGGCCTGAACCATGGACTGTATAAAATATGGACGTAGTGTCCGTGAAGTCACCCATAGGTTTCTGAAGAGCAAAAATGAAGCAAATCGTAGTGTGTAGCCATCTTGGTAGCCTACCTCCGGTTACTCCAAATATGGACAAAGAGGTGGAGCGAGGGCGGAGCTGAGGCGGGTCGAATGAACGCTATTGGCTGAAAAAAGCCGCTTTATTTGAAATAATCAAACTAGCTACGGCTAACCAGCTAGGTTAAATGCTAAATATCGTTGCTAGCCGGCTAACCCCACGACGATCTCTTTCCCAAACTCAGTGACTAGAATTAGCCGGGGTGACGCCCTTTAGACCGTCAGTGGCTAGTTGTCAATCAAAGTGGCGCCACTTAGATTGACAGCTATGAATTGTGCATAATGATGTATGCTGTATATTTTAAACGAAGGCCTTATAAAAAAATTCGCCCCCCCCAGAGTTGTCATGGAGTAGAAAAACAGCTTATGAGACTAGAGCCATGTTTTGAACCAGGCTGTAAATATGTTTTTTTCTGTGGTAAAATCAGACATTTTAACATGGGGCTCAAATGTAATTGACTCCCTTCTGCGGCCTGCTCTAGTGGTTATTCAAGGAACTGCAGCTTTTTTGCACTTCCGCATTGGCTTCATTTTTCAGTGCCGGAGGTTGCCGCTTGGCCTGAACGTGAAGCTCTTTATTTCCCAGGGAAGCGTCACAAACTTTGAGTTGTGGCTGAAAGATGAGATCAAATGCTCATGGCTGAAATTAGCCACCACCTGTAAGACCTTTGCAAACCTGATGCAGAAAGATGGTCCACCAATATCAATATAAATCACAAATATAAATGCTCTCACTTTGGTTGAATTTGGTAAAAGTGCATATAAACAAGTGGATCTATTCTTGTGACTGATCTCTGTATCCTCTGTGTGTTTGTGTTGTCAGTGCTCAGTAACCTGTGGCCAGGGGAAGACGACGCGGCAGGTGCTGTGCGTCAACTTCAGCGACCAAGAAGTGAATGCTAGTGAGTGTGACCCCGACGATCGTCCTACCACAGAGCAGGACTGTGCCATGTCTCAATGCCCGTCCCGCTCCAGTGAGTCCCGACCTTTCCCGTCCTCACCCAACACCAGCAACAGGAACAACCTGCCACGAAGCCAATCCCACCAGTGGCGGACCGGACCCTGGGGCGCGGTGAGGCATCCCACACACAGCAGCATCACCATTAGGAAACACACACACACACAGCAGGATCACATCACAGTGGTGAAATATTGTGCTTAATGTTGTGCAACCAAACCCTCAGCCAGCTCAAACAATACAAGTCTGGAGAGCATTTTAGCAAGTGGGGAAATGAGACAGTTGCTGAGCTGCAGCACTGAGGTGATGATTCTGTAATGATCCTACCATTAGGAAACACACACACAATTGTGCCAGGTCAGTGTTAGTGAGCTGACTGTTGTAACTGACTTTCTGCCACTGCAATAGTTAAAAAAAAGAGAGCACCAGAGAAATGCTCTGTCCGATTGAGATCAGACTGCAGCATCCCATTTCATACAGTACCTGTCTGTACTGAACCAACTGTAGCCCTCTGTGGACTGAACCAGCGTAGACACAGAATTAAAATAATATAAATAAATAATAATTATAATAATAATTAATTATAATAAATAAGAATAATAATTTTCCTACTGAAACCAATGGTTCTCCAAGTTCCTTGTGTTGCAACAATGTGAGAAGGTTTAACCACTAATGTAAATGGAAAAGCATCAGGCTCTTCACTCTATTTAAGGCTACCTCCACATAAATCACCTGTAGCTGCCAGGTCTGTACTGCATGTGTGAAAATGTGGCTCAGGAACTGAAGTGGGGAACAGTTAGGGCTAGAATAACCCGACCTACTCACAAGTTGAACAAGTCAGGCTTTAATGGATGGATCGGCGGTGACATCATCCACCTGGACTACAAAGCAATCCTGGATTTTTGCAAACTAAAATAATAAAATAATAATAATACATTTTATTTGTAAGCGCCTTTCAGGTCACTCAAGGACACTATACAGAGTTAAAAAACGAAAACTCAGGGTCAACAGTGTTTCCCCTAATGTTAGGGGTTGTACACTGCTGCATTAGTGTGGATGTTCGGTGTAAATGCAGCAGAAACTATGTGTTTTAAAACAGAAACATACTAGTGTGGATGTAGGGTAAGACAAGGCCTCGGCCGCTGTGATGTGACATCACAGGATAGTGTTACCCAAGAGCCCCAGGCTGACCCCCCCCCCCCACACACACACACACCAGAGGAGATCTCTTTCTTTGTATTGTTCAGCTATTCTTTAAAAACTAGGTTAGTGATAATCTCAGTCTAAAAATAAATTTGACCCTTAAATAATTGTGGGAAGTGATTAAAGCTATTCCTGGTGACTCTTCCTTCCTCTGTCCTGAGGATGTGTATTTTAATATAGCAGCAGACACGGCCAGTCACTTGACATGAGATGACACAATACACAAAGACACACTGATTTCATACTATGCAGTTGTTTTACTTTGATTTGTGTTTTGCATCATTGTGTCTAAATACAATGTAAACAACATACAGTACATCCCTGCATCTGTGAGAAGCATCTATCTGACCATGTGCACTCCTCCCTCTCTGTAACAACAGTGCTCCAGCACATGTGCAGGAGGCTTCCAGCGGCGCGTCGTAGTGTGCCAGGATGAGAACGGGTACCCTGCCAACAGCTGCGAGGATCGCAGCCGGCCCAGCGAGCAACGGTCCTGTGAGTCCGGGCCATGTCCACAGTGGATCTATGGCAACTGGGGAGAGGTAAGACAGACACCACTTCACTCCTGTTGACATCATGTTACAGCCTCATATATATGCACATAATATAATATATATTAGAGATCAGGTAAGATTGAGGCTCACCTTCTAAAGTCTGGCCCTAGTTTTCTCCTGGTGCCCATTTGTAAAACACAACCTCTCCTCCCACTGTCTCCAGTGCACCAAGCCATGTGGAGGTGGGATAAAGACGAGGCTGGTGGTGTGTCAGCGTCCGAACGGCGAGCGATTCAATGATCTGAGCTGCGAGATCCACGACAAGCCACCAGATCGAGAGCAGTGCAATACTCAGCCGTGCCCGTCTAGCCCCCACTGGAGCACAGACCCATGGAGCTCGGTACGCTCATAAAAAATACTCTATATCTTGTTTTTCAACCTCACGTTTTTTTCCAAACACCTGTAGTCTTACACTCTTTCACAAACAGTCTTAACGGGGCAGGATGACATCACACTCCCACTTCTCTGCTTTTACTTTTAACCTCCTCCACTTCCTGCTCCCTCTCTGGTGCCTGCGATTGGTCGACGTTTCCTCAAGACATTCGGAAAGTTAATTCCTCTTAAATGGCTAAAGATACGCTCACGTTCAATATGCCAAAAAAAAAAAAAAAAAAAAAAGTACAACATGACAAAATACTTCAGTGACAGCTGTGACCATAAGAACATTTTTGTCAGTCCTAGTTACCATAAAACTGTTGTTGAGCCTTGTTTTTAGTATTTGAAAAATTCAGGATCACTTTGTATCGCAATCAAAGTTAGTTTTGTAAAATATTGTTTTTAAAGATAATTTATTAAGATATTTTTTTTCCTTTTTATCTTTTGTATATAGCATTAACTTTAAAAAAAAAGTGATTTATTTTGTGTCTTAGCTCTTTGTATTCGCACATTTAGCCAATCGTTGTTCATATGCAAATACTGATGAATGTTTTTGTATATCAGGAATATACAGTACGATGCCTTGTTCTTTTATTATCCAAAGAATGGCCCATAATCTCCAAATATGTGGTGCTACACAGTGTAGTCGATGTTCTTTTATGAACATGAAAAGCACCAGCTTACATAGGGCTGTGTACTATATATACATCTTTGTGCTATATACATCTATGAAATGGCTATTGTATCAAGAATTCAATTTGTCTCAAGGCACATGTGGTTTTTTAGAGAAGTTACTAATCTTATTTAGACACTTTATTTTACAGTTTATGTATTCACCCTCTGCTTTGAAACCAACAGTGGTGTTGCCCCCGAAATGACATTGACACTGAAGCATGAATATGTTGACTCAAAAGTTCCTGAAACGTCCAGTATCAGTAGTAAACACCAGCAGCAAACAGCAGCTGTGCTAGCACTGTAAAATAAAGTGTCTCGCCGAGTTTGTGGTAATTAGAACTAATAGCCATTGTATTCCAGTTTGGCAGAGGGTTTTGACCCAGATTTCCTTAGTGTGGCCAAAACAATAGGTTTAAATCTCTCTGCTCCAAAGGTGCTTTGATATGAGTGTATTTATATTGTGTTAGTTAATGTTTTCTTTGTACACTAAGTACTTGGAGTTGCTAAATATGCTATGCTCAACAATACCTCACTTGGAACAAAACACAACTCAACTAGCCATTAAACGATGATAACCTACACTACAGTGGTGCTTTGGCCAAACAAGGGAGATATAAGATATAAATATCAAAAAAATGAACCTTCATATTTTTGGTCGGTTAGGTGTTTTATTGTTGCACGTTGCTTTGTGGTGCTGCCTTTTCTGTGCTTTTTTTTTTTTTTTTTAATTTCTTTTCATGAGCAGTTAGTGGATTGATCAGATTGATCAGCTAAATGCAAAGTGTATCACAGATTTGATGAAATGATGTTGAATTGTCTTCAAATGTCCATCAAACAACTTACGCTCAACCTTTAAGAGAACGGGCTGTTAACATGTCGTACTCTCAACACGTGATACCTGTGACCACAGGGGAAGTTAATAGTGTTTTGTATCCAGAGCTCTTACGCTGAGCCAACCTAATGTGTCTACCTCAGTCTCTGTTTTGATTGCCCCCCTGCCGTATCTTTCTCTCCCTTGCACTGGAGGGGTTTTGGCTGGCTAAGATTAAGCATGAGTTGTTGAGGCTACCCATTGCAGTCGATGGCCCTAAACACAGATCCAGGGTGTGTGTGTCATCTCCCACCCTGCTCTGCTTACCATCCTGCTGTGGACACTGAGAACTGATCCAGAATCTGTGGTTAGGGGCAACTTTTGCCTGCAGCCCACCCAGTTGACTCCTCCTGGTCATAAATGTCTGTACTGACATCACACCTTATTTTAAGGGCCTGTTAACACAGCAGAGTACATTTTTTACCACACGTCATTTACTAATGAGAACTATCACTAGTAATGACTCCCACATGAGTGAGATTGTAAAGCAGCCTAAACTCAAATCTAGGTTGAATCGGTGAATACAGTGTTAACACATCATATCCTATTGATCCTGTTTAGCTTCAGTTTCCAGTCGTAGCAGTTTGCTCCCTGTGGTTAACCTCTGGTTCCAATAGCAGTACAGCTCCGACACCATATCAACAGGCTCTTGAAATAAGTCTATTGTGTGTCTCTTATTCACATATGGCAGTATTCTGTAGTCTGTGTTTCAAGACCATTTCTGTACATTTATGTAATTACTTGTATTTATTGTTACTTCATTATAATGTTATGTCAATATTTAATTT
Organism: Centropyge bicolor; assembly: GCA_037975185.1. Lineage (NCBI taxonomy): Eukaryota > Metazoa > Chordata > Actinopteri > Pomacanthidae > Centropyge > Centropyge bicolor. Next base: position 6,342 of record JBBMOC010001744.1, read on the forward strand.
TTTATGGATTTGTTGGATTTCTGTTCATTTCCAGAAAAGGTTACGATTAAAGTGAAGTAGAGGTACTATCAAAGGCTTTTTTTCATTCTTACTTGAACAAAACATACGGGTAATGCTTCAGATTACGGCCCAACACGTGCAGCATAACGCTCTCTAATTTACATTGTATGGTGCTAATAGGTATGGTACCATATTTAGTAGTATGGTATTTAATGATACATACATGTAGGTGTAGGAACAACATGAGAAGTTAGAGTGTAAGTGGATAATTTACACTTGGAAAACTACAAACAATAGCTCAAGAAATTTAGCTTCCCTCAATGACAGTTGCTGCTCTTGACCAGCAAATGTTGGTGGTGGACGCCCATTTATCACCTGTGTATGACTCATAGAAAGTCCTGCATTATAAATTATTTTATAGGTTGTTGCCTCCTTATTCCCTACCTTCACACCTTGTTCACTTGAACCTACATGGTAAGCCTGTAAATTAGGCTGTGATCTACGGCTTTACCAACATTTCTGTCACATGCAGTGAGCAGGCCGAGGTCACTGCAAACTAAGACTGAGGATAGAAGAAGAACTTATAACATGGTGGCAGTTGACAGAGATTGGTTGTCCCAAAAAATTCAAAACAAAGACGTCACTGCTTACCAACATCCTGCTGCCTGTATTGAAATGTTTGACTCAAGATGACCATCACATTACTTTAATTTGAGGATAAAAGGCATCCTGTATTATTTAATGTTTTGCCATTGGCTTTGGCTGAAGATGTAAAAAAAGAAGCCCCCCCCCCAGTCTATTCAACAGGGTGTTTTTCCTGAATGAAAAGGCACAAATCACTGAGCAATATCCTTGTTATTTTACGTGGTCAGGGCCTCTGCTGACCCCTTTGAACGACCGTGGTTTTACCATGTGTGTCAGGAGTTCAAGGCTCTTTCCATCAAGGTAAATCTTTGTCCTGCGTGACACTGCCTCAGTCTACCTCCCGTTTCATTGACTGTGTTCATTCACTCTTAATGCCGCCTGGTGACGTGTGCTGGGCTATATGAAGTTGCCAGCGCCCTTTGCCCCGTTCTGTCAGGCCCCTCCACTCCGGTCTAATGCGTGTTGATGACAGTGTACCAATGTTGGGGCCAGTGACAGTGACTCGAATGAGGGGGGCCGTCAGCAGGACAATGCAGTGGTGTATTGGTGGGGTCAAGGGTCTCGTTTGATCTGGGGAGGGGCCCCTTTTCCCGGTTCGTCCCATCAGCACAGACAGACTTCTGGGAAACTGTGGTGATCCTGGGGCCGGGGGGTGGGGTGGGGGGGGGGGACGAAACTGAGTTGAATAGCACTCGACTGACATTGAAAAGTGGTATATTTAGGGGGGGGGGTCACTTTGTTCATTTATGATTTATGACTTCCAAACAGAATTAGTATATGGATGTCTTTATGTTTCACTTTTCACCTGACACATTTTGACTTTGCAATTCACCTGTCACTTGATTGGTTACCGATGGCGACGAAGCTGCCATGCACAGTGCTGGCCTGCCCATCGGGAGCAACTTGGCTCAGTGTCTTGCCCGAGGACACTTCAGTATTTTGGTCAAACTACCCACCATGAGATTAATGGACTGCCCGCTCTGCCTCCTACAAAATAAAACTGATGCAAATAAAATAGTTTATATAGTGTATTTATTATGTGAAGAAGTAGGAATTGTTCATGTATGTGTGAGCGCTGAACAGCTGTGGATAATTGTAGAACCCCAGAGAACCTTTGGGCAAAGTTAATGAGTCCTGCATGTGGGGGTTCATGTACTGATAAAACGCACTTAATGTGACCCATTTGCACTGATTCTCAAGGTTTTCTGAGGGCGTTTCAGCGTGGTACAACAGCAGGAAAGCCCCTGTAAAACTCTGAGAACTGGCCTGACGTTTGAGCAGAGCCACAATCTGGAAGACGGAAGGATTTTGTCACGCTTTGTTTTAGTATTTGAACCTTTACTGGAAAGTGTCTGCTGCGATGACTCTCCACAGTTTATCTAAAACAAATGTTACTGTGTTCGTGTCAGGCAACGGCATTAAAAAGCTCTGTTGTTACAGTTTGTGGTCGTGTCTGATGCCGCTGACTTTTTACATCAACCAGGAAGTCAGTTTTTTTTTCACCGATTCATCACGGGAAGCACTATTCCAAAGACACGTTAGCAAACAGTCAGTCATTTTTAATAAAATGTAATCACAACAATATTCACACAAGAATCACATGATGTTAATATCAGTCATTTTTATTTTTAACAAAAAACAAAATTTTAAAAATCTTTCTTCCATCACTAACAACATGGGTTAAAACCAGTAAATCTATTGGAATCAACCATCACATATCACAGATGGATGTGAGGGTTGCGCGGATTTAAAAAGGGGAATAAGCATTTTTATTAGCCCCTCCTTTCATGAGCCCTCCTACCCTTCCTCCCCCCCCCCTGAATGAGGTGAGAGGTCACGGCATGTTCCTGTCTCGTACAGTCCCTTGCTGCTCAGGACAGCAGCACACGCTGGGCCGCGGACCCGTTCAACTCCGAGCCTGTCGCTTCCCATCCATCCCTGCATGCAACGCCCCCTTTGATTACCCGAGCACGGTCCAGCCCTTCTCCACTCCCTCCTGTCTGTCTGTCTCTGTGTGTGTGTGTGTGTGTGTGCCTGTCACACTGAGTTAGACTTCCAGTAAGTCGATGAACCCGGAGGTGAAACAAACTGCTGCCGGGGTGACAGGGCTCGCTCTGCCATTGGACGAGCTGCCCACGTGTCTCTTTTACTAGTTTGATTTACTTGTTGAAAGGTTGTTTTAATTATAACTGTGCTGTCATTTATTTGCACATTCAGAGCCTGACATTCAACAAATAACTTAACAATAAGCCCCCCATGTGTTTGGAAATTTTAACCCGAAACCTACCTTTTGATTTGCAGTGCTCTGTCGCCTGTGGAAGAGGGGTCAAGTCCCGCAAAGTGACCTGCGTGACCGGGTCCGGCCGCCCCGTCCCCGAGGAGAACTGCCAGCCCCTGTCCCCCAAACCCAGCAAGCAGAGGCGCTGCCGAGGCGGCCGCTGTCCCAAGTGGAAGACTGGCAGCTGGGGAGAGGTGAGACTATAAAACTCCTCCTGTTCTCACGCTGACACACCAGTTCTTTCCTCTCTTTAATGCTTACCAGCTTGCTTGTATGTGTCTATGTGTGAAAACATCTGCAGCTGAACCTGGCTGTGTTTACACGCCAGGCCAGGCAGGATGCTTTTACACATCACATGGTCACATGGCGGTTAGCAGCACAGGCCTGCGGCGGCGGCTAACAGGCCTTTAGAGGGAGTTTATGCAGCGGCTGCCACTTCAGTACAGTCAGTATGACAGCAGGAGGGATGTGCACCCCCCCCCCATCTTTGATCTGATCTTAACTGATGTTGAGACCAGCCTGTGTTAATCTACGCCTCTCCTCTCTATGTTTTCTCTCTCCTCTCTGGCTCTTTTATCCTCCTTCTCCCTGTTGCTCTTTCCTCCATTGATCACTTTTTTCTTTCTTCTTTTTCTGACCAATGGGAACCACATGTTAGTCGTCCACCAGCGTCATGCTCAGGACGTCCCTCCCTTCACTCTCTATCTGTCCTTCTCTCTCTCTCTCCTCTGAATTCACCTCGCTGGCCGGCAGTCAGAGCCACATCTGGGCTCCATACGTCAAAGAGGATGTGCGTGTGCTCGAAACAGCTGTGGAGAAAATGACACTCCACACGAGGCTCTTGAGTCAAGGACGGCGTGATTACCCATGTTGCAGCAGGGCGTCCAGATAATATACAGGGAAATACATACAGTTGTGTCACATGACTAAAGACTGGATCTGAAGCTGCTGAACCTCTGGAGTTCATCCTGTTGTCTTGAACATCTGGAGATGTTTATCACTTCCTGCTGCCTCCACCTTCAAACATATGAGCTGTTATGATGGTGGTCTCAGTCTCTCATATAGACACACACACACACACACACACACACACACACACACACACACACACACACACACACA
>JBBMOC010001745.1:0-10385 GCA_037975185.1 Centropyge bicolor
TACCTGTTCTTCATAAGAGTCTATGGTCACCAGGTCTGCTCCTCTGTCTCTGCAGTCTTGTCTGGCCTTTTCCCAAGAACCAGATCCAGTGGAGAGGAGGTAACAGTTACAGCTGAATGTCCTCCATCCTGCAGGACAGGTTCTCTCTGTAAAATGCATCAAACAACAGACATTAAAGCTCAGAGGAGACCCTCATCCTTCTGTATGAGAGGATGTGGATATGAGAATGTCTGTGTGCACTTTATTATTGTGTGGACAATGAATCAAAACAGCCCCAGAAAAGACTCACTCCCCCGACTTCATGTCATTTGAAGCGGCTGTAACACTGTAATGCCAAAGCTCTTTTATGCTGCTTCTTCTAACGACTCTTCCAGCATCATTTCTAACTCACAACAGAACAAATAGCAAGACGACATAAAAAATATTTTAAAATCCTGGGACGCGAAAATAGTGCAAATTTCAAATCACAGTATAAAGAAGTGGTTTTGCCATAAGGAAGTGAAAGTCTTTCAAGTGCAGAAGTGAGGATCCACATTAGAAAACTCTGGGTTCTACCTCCAAAATAGAAAAGATTTCTAAGTGGATAATAGATTCATCTTTAAACACATTGAGATGCTGAAGTTATTGGGACAAAGCAAACTGACTGTAAAACAATTCACAGAACTGAGAGTAGGATTTAAGTGTCATATAAGGATGTTTTCTGAATCACCATGTTCTACACATGAGGCTGTGGGGGGTCGTGACCTTCATGATAACAGGCAGGTGTGCAGAAGCCACACAGCCAAGCACTCACTCTGTTTGGATAAACTCTGAAGCCTGTCCAGCTCTTTAGCCGTTTCAGTGAGATTGGCTCTCAGCAGGTCTCTCTCTGCAGACACAGAGGACAGCTCGGAACTGCTGGCCTGCAGACGCTCCGTCAGATTGGCTTTGATAACGGCCAGTTCTGCGGATGAATCTGAAATAAATCAAGATACATGTTTATTAAACAGAAAATACTTCATGCATTCATACTCATACTGACATTCTGTATTTTAATGTCAAAGTGTTTCCTAATTTTCTCGTAAAGCTATGAAATTGATGTAGTGGCATCTTGATAATAAAATCGCCTCATCTGTTTCCTAAAACAGTCGCTGAAGCTGAACGAATGTTGACATGACAACTTGGGCTGGAATCAAATGTAGTTTAGCACCAAATCAGAAGTCGGCCAAATGCTCTTGATCATCCAGAGATGTGTATCTGTGTAATGTTGCTGCTCTAGCTGCTTGAATATAACTTCTAAGAAAATTCATATTCACACCAAATCAAATCATTTTCAAAACTAGAAAAGCACTCAGAGAGCGCAGACCTCCGCCAAGCAGCACAGTTCCCCCAGCTTATTGTGACTTACACCTCAAAATATTAGTCCTACCTTTAATTTATCTATTTCAATGGATTCCTGGATCATAAAAACAGACCCTTAGCAACCGGAATCACATTGATATCATTTTTAGTTTAATAGTTAAAACCAAAAATCCACATTTCCATAATGGCGGTTTTCTGGATCACCTCCAAAATTTAATCATTTGTTCCTTGTCCCAGAAAGGACATTTCCTGAAAATTTCATCAAAATCTGTCCATAACTTTTTGAGTTATGTTGCAAACAAACAGACAAACAAACAGACAGACAGACAGACAGACAGACAAACAAACAAACAAACAAACAAACAAACAAACAAACAGACAAACAAACAAACAAACAAACAAACAAACAAACAAACAAACAAACCAACGCCAGCAAAAACAGAACCTCCTTGGCGGAGGTAACAAGTGCTTCATGAGATCTTTGTTTAAATCCATTCTGTGGTGCTTTTCACAACAGATTTATAAAATGTTTTAAAGACGACAAGGAACATAATGACAGAAGTCCAGAAAAAATGCACCACTGAAAAGTCAGAATGCGTTTTGGTAAAACATGTGCATCTTTCAGAGCAGAATAATACTAGTTAAAAATCAAGTTGAACCAGACTCACGGTGGAGGCCGAGGCCGATGAGTCCAGCCAGCAGGACAACATTCAGCAGCCCCAGACAGAGAACAACACATCCATGGAATCTCCTCTGTGAGCTCCTGGGACCTGAACACAGAGAAGACCAGTCCACACAGCTGCTCTGTGTATTCCACTGACAGATGGTAACAGACATGTGTGCACAGCCTGTCTGTCTGTCTGAACAGTCTTACCTGCGTGGCTGCTTGGAGGTTTTGGTTTAACAGGCTCGTCGTAGTCAACATTGGCATAAATTTCCTCCATGGCTCTTAAACTCACCAGCTCCTTCCTGAAGGGTCAGCTCTGCAGCAAACACTACAGCAAATGTAAATGATGGTGTCGTTTTCCTTTTCTCGCCAGCATTTGAGGAAGTCACAGGTTTCAGAGGTGATGAAAATAGTTCGTACAACAATCGTCCGCCACTGAAACGTGATGTTTTCTACATCTGTGTGACAGCAGTGAACAGATGCAGAAGTCTAAAGTCCATTTCACACTGTAGCTGGCTAATAACTGAAATACAAAGACTGGATAGATTGAACAGACTATTTGATGTGATAATTACAGAGAGGTCAGTTGGATGACTTCTGAACAGGAGTGAATGAAACCACCAGAGCCTCAAATTTAATTTACAATAAAATACAAGTATTTCAAAGTCAAATTTAACCTTTACCACTGCAGTGTGTATATTGGCAAAATCCAGCAAGTAAAAGGAAAAGAACCATGTGTCTCTATGTCACACCTGATCCGGATCTCATCATGACCAGGTAAGACAAAACGCCAAGGAGCTTATTTTGTTGCAGGTCATGATACAGAACTGATCCAGGCTAATACAACAAATGGCAAGGCCACTTTGGTAAATGCACAGTTGCTTTCCTGCTGAAATGAGAAATTAGGACAATTAAAGACTGAAAGCAGCAGGAAACAGCCCCATGTGTAGCCTCAGCAATCCACTCATTACGGCGTCAATCAGCCAAATACGGGTCTGTATTCAAAGTTTTAGCATGATAATACTAATACTACTAATCCCTAATGTTGGGAAGCTGAACTCTAACACAATGTGCCAATCAAATCTATTATGTGAAATAGAGAGACATCAAGTTATTGACCCATGAGGTAAAACCATATTGACAAAGTTTACTGGTCCTGTAACGATGTCTTTTTCACAATGTAGTGAACAGGGAGGTCGACTTCAAACCAGTTTGTTTCAAACCAGACAACAGAGGCTTTGTGATGATGATTCAGGCAAGAAATAATGTTAGGGCACTCAAGAAACATTTTCAGAGACTTTACTTTTTTTTTGTTCACACACATTGAGGATAAACATATTCAACTACCACCAAAACAAAAACACAACAAATGACATAAAATCAATCACCTAATAGAGCAAAACTGTTGTGTGTACTTCACGTTTTGTAAATGCCTTCATAACATGTATTTCTTAAGGAGACCACTGATCAACAAAGTAATGTAATAATCAAAGCTTCTTCCAATGCTCATCATAAACACACAAAGCTAACATCATTCCAAAAACTATAACAGTATTTAGGCGGAAAAAAATCAGACGTGGCAAAGCAGCATTCTTATCTTAAAACAGCAATTAATCTTAAGATAAGATGTTCCTTTATTCATCCCTCAGTGGGGAAATTCACACAGCACATCCACTGTCCACACAATGTTTTCCAGGTAGTTATCTTGCTTTTCTTTCTACGGTTTGAAGCAAGATTATACAGAATATAGAAAACATTGAGATAAAAGACCAGCCATTGCACGTGCTGCTTATATCTTACCTGATAAGCATCAATACACAGATCATCAATGTGAGCACTTTGCTCTCAGTGTTGCTTCAGGTTAACAAACCTCATGCTAGATGCTCCAATATATGCAGAGACAGAGACAGAGAGATACTGCCTGGATTCAACGTGATGCAAGTCCTCTAAATGGTCACATATAAACTGTGCTGTATTTTCTTCATAGGCTACAATCTGTAATTTATAATTCTACAATTTCATTTAGCAGACGCTTTAATCCAAAGCAACATGCATTCACATACAGATGGAACAGCCATCGGGGGCAATTAGGGGTTCAGTATCTTGCCCAAGGACACTCCGACACATAGCCTGCAGGGGCCAGTGATCGAACCTTCTGATTGGTGGACAACCGCTCTACCTCCTGAACTACAGCCGCCCCAATACAATCAAGTACTAAAAGGTGCTGAGAGGCACTAAAACACAAAGGACATTCACATGCTCTCAAGAAACCAGGTTCCTCAGAGAGACCATGTTACCTGGGTAAGATTTCTCCACTACTCTGACCTTACTTTGGAATTACTACAACATTACTGAAGTCATCATAGAAGACACTGTTTCTTGGCTGGCTGACAGGAAGAAGACAACTTTTCCCTCCAGTGTGAATTGGTTTAAATTTTACAATCAGATGTTCAGTGGAGGCTTGAAGTATTTAACTTGGTCAAATTCTGGATGGGACTTTTTCAACCACATGGATACAATGCTACAATGATCTTTCTTTTAATCCTTTAATTCTTATTTATACCTTTTATTGCAAATTTCCCCAGTGAGGGACGAATAAAGGTTTATCTTATCTTATCTAATCCTTTTATGGTACTTTCCCTCCTGAAGGCTTTGTCATAGATATGTGTATATGTAAAAAGACGATTATAAACCCAGCTAGCCGTATACAGAATTGATAGAAGTATACATATATAGACGTTTTCTTAAGAAGAAATTTAGTAGAAGAAATCTTGAGTCCCTCACCCTGATTACTAGTGGTGTAATGGAAAGCTTGTGACCTGTGATCTGCACGGAGGGGGTGGCTACATCAGAGTTAAATAAGCTCATTTTAAAATTCATTTCTCCCCACACCCTTCTGTTGCTGGTTCCAAAAATGATCCCATCGCTGTGTCAAAGCCCTGAGATGATACGAGTTTGGTGATCCGTTGCGCTCCTACTGATTTTTCCTACCATTTTTCTCATATTCATGAAGTTGAAGGAATCACGTTACTGCAGAATTCCAAAAGTATCTGATTATTCAAGCACATGCTCCATACTGACAGGTCAAAGTGCTTTACATAAGGCAAAGAAATGCGTCCGTATCTAAGCTAAATACACCTTAAGGCAAACAGGTGCGTATTTCTCCTCATGTCCTCTCAGTCATGTCGCACTGGGAACCTCTGCAGCTTCAGACCACTGAGAGGCGAGTAGGGAGGGAGGAGTTCGTAGCCCAGCAGCTGACGGGTGGAGGATTCCCAGCTCCAACCAAACTCCAGCCGGCTGTAGACACATGGGTACTGGCGGTCAGCCCAGCAAACCCAGTCCACCGCTCTCCTCAGCTCCTCCCAGTGCTCAGGCCTGGAAGAAAGAGTCAGCTGTTACCAAAAGAAGCAGCCACCGTCAGAATAGTGACAGCTAGGTTTACAAAGTCATCCAGAGCAGAAATTTACAGTCAGTAATGAAACGTATAACGAAACATCTGAGAAAAACAGGTTAAACCAGGCAGGTGTGATTTTAACAAGTCCTTCTTTAAGGTCCTGAAAATGTTAAGTGTTGATACTTAGACGGCTTCCTCCTCCAGATTAGTTCCTCTTCTGACAATACAAGCCTTTATGTGCAATTTATTTATCATGTCTTGTATTTCTAATGACTTTTTAATGTCAATCGCAGGTTGTAACGTTCATGGAATTCTAATTTATTCTCATGTGAGTAAGGCTGTAGTGAGTGGGAGGAAGTCTCAGAACGATTGACATAAGACTTGTTGTCAATACATCCAATAGTTCTCAAGAAAGCACTCAACCAAAACCTTAAACCACAGTGTGGCCGTGTTATTTGCATGATGTTAAATACTGAATAGCTGGTTTCACTTTGGACAAACATTTCATCTTTTGATGTGGTGATGATGTGTGATGTGTTTGATGTGTTCTCACAAATGCCTAAAAGCTACCACTATCTTCATGCTGTTTCTTTCTGGTTTTGGACGGACCTGGGCTCAGAGGAGTCGTCCAGGCAGAAGAGGGTGCAGAGCAGTTTGCCTTCCTCCAGCTTCTCCACCCTCAGGAGCTGCAGAACCAGAAGAGTTGCCACCAGCCTCAGGATGTCTGCATGGGCCCTCACACCTGCACCACACACACACACACAGACACACACACACACAGACACACACACAGACACGCACGCACACGCACACACACGCACACACACACAGACACACACACACACACGCACGCACGCACACACACACACACACACACAGACACACACACACACACACAGACACAGACACACACACACAGACACACACACACACACACACAGACACACAGACACACAGACACACACGCACGCACACGCACACACACACACACACACACAAACACACACACACACCTTTTTAACAACGGTAGGACCTGATGAGAACCAAAGCTCAAATCCAACGTCATTATCGTGGACGTCATAGCAACGTCATTAGCCTTGAAGGTATTTGATCATAAACCAAGTATTGGACATATTCAGACTTTGGCCTGATGATGGCCCGAGATGAAAGGTCAGGGGATCAAAGTTACAGTTTAACACAGTTCATGCTGAAGGGAACGTGAATGGATGTCCGTGAACCCAACAGTTTTCAGAGATATTCCAGTAACAAGCACATATGTGTCAACCTGCTCGTGGCACTGGAGGAAACATCAGTTGATCACCAAAGTCAGAACAATTCATCCTGTGGGGACCATGTGTGTCTGTACATGATTTCAGCCAAATCCATGTAAATTACTGTCGCTGCTGAGAGACTTTAGTCTGACTGACAGATATTACTGCCACCACTAGAGCCATGACTAAAACTCTCTCTCTTTCTTTTTTGATACTTCCATTGTCCTTCATTAAATCTCCAGCATATTGAGGTGGCAGCGGAGGTTATCTCAAAACCAGGACAAATTCAGTTAAAAAAATCTACCTTTATTAGAGCCGTTGCACGAGAACTGACCTGTTTTCAACATTGGAATTGGTGAACTGTGCCAGTTTTGAGGTAATGGTTCTTGATGATGTAGTAAGTTCTTCATTTGAATAAAGATTTGACTCTCAGCTTTTGTACTTTTCAGTCATTTAAAAAGACAGCTTTGTAGTTTGAATGATGTTTTTTTTTTTTTTTTTTTTTTTTTTACAATTTAGATTGGGAAAGGGTTTGACCAATTTCTCAACCTGTACAGCAGCATGTCATTTCATCTTAATGATCAAACACCTGAAGGCTCAATATGATGCAGTTGGAACTCACAAAGACCAACCTGCTCTTTGACTTTAGTTTATATAATTTAAATACTGCTTACATAATAGATAAATAATGTACTAGATACCATTTAATGCTTTTATTTCTTGACTTCTAAGCAACATGGTATATTTGTATACAACTTGCAACTGAGCAATTTTACATGATTGTACTTAAGCAACTGATGTAAACGTTCCTGTCTCTGCTCTACATTCCCAATCTTACAGTCCCAGAGAGATGTTAGAATTGGTTCAATATGATCTGAAACAAATCTACTTCTACTCTGAAAGCCCAAGAAAGCTTCTGAGAGTTCTCACCTAGAGAAAGGATGCCCTTGCTTTTCAGGAACACGTTGGCAAAGAGATCTACATCAACATTTATGAGGTCACCCAGGTCAGTGGTGAACTCCCAGTAGCCCTCCTGAAACACAAAGACACATTTTTACATGTTTCATTTCCAGTACAAAAGTGGTAGGAACTTAAACCACCAGTGTCCCACTTCCTGAAGGACTGCTAGTATGAGCAAATGAATAAAAGTCAACTTTCAAACTATGGCAGAACATTGCAGTAATATTGCTTAAACTGACACAAAGCAACTGCTCATGTTACGCAAAGTAGCTCTGTTCACAGAGGCACACTGTCAGTATATGACATTGAAACTATTCACTAGGGATGAGCCGGATCCTCGTTTCAGACGAGTATCCGTTACGGATAAAGCATTTTGACGAATACGATTATGATACGAGTGAAATCTGTCAATATCTGTGCTCGTGCTGAAGGAAAATCCTCATTGTGGAACTGACTGTCCTCGCGCTCTGTGATTGGCCAGTCACACACAGCGCCCGCCCCTCCCTACACAGACACGTCTCTGCCATAGACTGTATGGTCTCTGCATGTCTCTCCCAACATACGCGCGGTGAATTTGACAAGACAGAGTTGAAAACGGCTCGTGTCGCGTCGGTCAATGATTCCGCTCAGGTCGGATTTTTTATTTTTTATTTTTTTTTTTTTTACTGTCTGCTTGCTGTTAGTTTGGCTGGTGATATGAAGTCAATTGAAAAACTTTGCTCGTACTGAACGCGGTGCTTTTGAGAAGAATACAGTGAACAAGGCTGACATATTATTTCCCTGTTTGCCATCACTGGATGTTTGCATGAATCATGAAGTTCACACAGATCATTAAAAAATAAACAGTCTTACAGACCATTTACACACATACACACATATAGCTGTAGCTGAACACACAAAGTAGCCTATATTAATATTTTTATTGTTTGTGGCTGCATGCAGTATCTGACACTTTCTCTCTGTAGTTCATGAAAATAATATTATAAATATTATTGAGATATACTGTATATAGGCTTTGAATACAGTTTATTAGAAACTTCTGATCAATCCATATCCATTTCAGACTTAAAATAATGTACAGTTTTTAAGCCCCACCCATTTCTGCACTCACTTCCGGTTTAGGCACCGCCCACTCCGAGTACAGATACAGATACAGATAATGTAGATGGTTAAACAGATACAGATACAGATAGTGGTGTACTCGCTCGTCCCTACTATTCACTCACAACAGCGCCTGTTAAAAATGGTTCTGGTGTTTTAACAAAGTGCAACACAGTCACTGTGACAGCTATCAGCCCTCGAGAACAAAGGACTACAAAAAAAACCAAAAAAACAAAGGCTTCAGAATTGATTAACCTTTCTCATAGTCGACATTCTAACTTGTCAGCAGGGAAGGCAAATGTTGAATTTATTAGTTTAACTTATGGGTAAGACACAATATCAGGGGCCTGGAACAGCTTCACCGGATTGAAACAAAGCCATGATTTATGATTATTGATTTTTAGTTTCAGCATCGTTCACTTGTTTCATCTATTCAGTGGCAACATTCAAGCAGACCCAATGAAATTTGATCATATCTTACTGAATGCTGCATCTGGAAGATTTCTGTCCATCTGAGCTTCAGCGCTTCAGGATCTGCTGACCTGAACCTGATAACAGTAAGGACACTTTGAATGAAAACTGAAAATACTTTGACAGCCTTAAATATTAAAAACACAAATACATGTGGAAACGTAAAAATAAACACATACTTATGCCGACTTCCTCTTCCTTCAACATGCATAGATGCACATACATTAAATAACTTTCAGTCCACTAGTCAGTTAACACACAAATGATTTATTCTGTCAACCAAAGGCATCATTTAGAGGAGAGCTTTTTGACAGCAACAGTTGTGTTACAAGAATTATATTATTGGGGGTTTCTAGGTTGGAGCATATCTAAAAAATGATATCGTTGTTTTGGGACTCACCCAAAGCGTCGAGGAGCTGATGAAGGAACTGGTGAATATGATGAAAAGAGCCTCCCTGAAGACTCCACTTTGCGTTTCTTCTTTATCGTAGGTGCCAGAGGTTTTGGTTCTGCACGTCCGCCTCTGAAGTGTGTTGCTGCAAAGAAATGATCCTCAGCACGTGGAGGGCCATAGTCCAACGGTCCAGGAAACTCCTGTCCGAAGCTAATGATAGATCCATCTGACCTTGTTAGCAACATTTCTTTATCTGCTAAACTGTGATCTATTGAGGGGAGCCCCGAAGAGAAGGTGGATCCAAATGAAAAACCTCTGGCCTCAAAGGATGAAAAGTCAGAAACAGAGGGACGGCTTCCATCGTCAGAAGCCGCAGCAGCCATCGCATCGCTCACTAAAGCACTCGAACCCCAATCCTTGATGAGCTGTAAGCGGTCTGGTTTCCTGGCATCAGCGAAATACGCTTTAAAAAGTGTGCGAGGAGGAGAAGGAGGAGGAGGAGCACCTGGAATGAAAGGAGGAGGTGCAGGAGGAGGAGCACCTTGAATGGAAGGAGGAGGTGGAGGAGGAGGAGCAGCACCACCTGAAATGAAAGGAGGAGGAGGAGGAGCAGCACCACCTGAAATGAAAGGAGGAGGTGCAGGAGGAGGAGCACCTCGAATGAAAGGAGGAGGTGGAGGAGGAGGAGCAGCACCACCTGAAATGAAAGGAGGAGGTGCAGGAGGAGGAGCACCTCGAATGAAAGGAGGAGGTGCAGGAGGAGGAGCACCTTGAATGAAAGGA
>JBBMOC010001746.1:0-10384 GCA_037975185.1 Centropyge bicolor
TCAGCGCCGGAGGTTGCCGCTTGGTCTAGACACGTATCGACTCGTCTGAGAGATAAACACTCCTGCTAATAACATTTATCCTTTGATCACCCGAAATTACAGATGCAAAGATGAGACGACAAAGTGTGATTCAAAACCAGCTTGATGCTGTTTGATTCAGCTGTTCAGAGTTGGTGTTGCTGCTTTTCTGAATAAAATCATTTTGATAGACTTGATACTCATGCTTCTACCACACAAACAATCATGAAGACAGTGATGACTTGTGATGTAAAGGTGACATGTTCAGTAACAGTAACTCGCATGACATCATCACTCGCTGCTATTTTAAGTTGAGATGACTGGAGTAGTGTTTCGCCTGCATCACAAAAGTGGAAATATGACATAGACGCCTCGCTCAGAGTCCCACCGCAGGAGCCACTCGGGTCACTGCCATTTATTTCTACACACGCAGCTAAGCAGCACTTTTAAATCTATTTAGAGAGAAAGAGCAGGAGTGCAGGGTTTATAGCACTCCTGAGATTTTCCTCTGTCAGAACTCAAACGCTCTGAAACTTACAATCACAAGTGTATGATGGGAAAGAGGAAAAAGTCAAGTCAACATTTCCTGTAATGAGAAAAGTGGAGGTTTGAGCTTTTCGCTGTTTTAAGCTCCAGGTTGTCACATAACAACAAGCCAATCACAAAACTGATCAGAAGAGACGTTATCTCATGGACTCATCTCGCTATAGTCTTTAATTAGTGCTCTGCTGGGAGAAGGCCATGCTTACTCAGTTTCATGTGCGCTCTGTAACGGCTTTAATGTTGCGACATCAGGAGCCTCGACTCCTCGCCTGCCAACGTTCGTCGGGCCCTTGTGCAGGAAAGAGATAACGTCAGACAACTGCTGACTCAGAGGGTCATTGTCCAACGGTTTACAGTGGTGACAGCTGCTGAAGGAAAGCAGACGCACAGGAAAACTGCTGCAAAAACTCAAAAAGCACCAAATGCAAAACTGGTAAATTTGTGCCAATATTTAACACCACTCATTTAAACTGTAGGAAACAGGAAGACGCAATTCAGAAGTCTGTCCATTGTGGAGGAAACGATTTTAATTAGGAAGAATTAGCTACACAATCTGACTCCTCGATCAGTCACTCAGACTTTGGGGAGAAATGACAGGACAGATTTTGTCTGGCATATAATTTGTTTTTTTCCCCCCCACAGGACAGAGTCTATTGTCCTATCTCTGTTTGACAGCAGTGACTTATGAGAGCTGTCAGTCAAGCACAAAAACTTCATCTGACTCAGGAATCTGTTCATAAAGACGTGGAGAGAGACGGAGCCTCATTGTTCCGCTGCAGAGACAAACGGCTCTGACAAACTTGTAATTTTTGTTATTGTTTGTCCCATTTTCGCTGCCAAAAACTGTCTCGAAATAGAGGCATTGTATTTTTAGACGCAGCCCACTTTATCACTGCCGTTTAAGGAAATGTTTGGTGTCTAGGGATTTCTTTGGAGGCGATGTGAAGCCCTTCACCGCTCCATGACAGATTGGAATATGTGCACCCAACTACGAGTGTTTTTTTTTGATGAACCAAAGACAAGATGACTCAAAATTTGGTGCATACATTTCAGAATATCTGTCAACATCTACAGTCAGCTGGTGACTCACTGAGGCTGTTTTTAGGCACAGTGATGCTTTGAGCTAAATGCCAACATGTTAACAAAGACACTGCTAATATGCTACAACTACAATGTTTACTGTGTGTACAATCTTAGTGTGGTTTTATATTTAGCTAACATTAAGGAGGATGTTATTTTGAGGATGTTATTGGTGGTGGTCACTATTATTCTGACTCCAGTTCATCCCCTGGGGGCCATGAATGAGCAGGTGTCATGGCGGTATCTCAAATATTTGTTGCAGTATTTCACAGTAGTGGACCCCAGCATTACCACCCACTGATGTAGTGTGGCAAAAAATACTAATGCATTTGGAATTCCATTGTTTTATGATCACACTTGAAACACCCACAATGCATCACAACATTTACTCAAAACACCTGAAACACATGCATTCACACCAGGCACGCTAAAATGCTAAAATGCTGCTGGATTCGACCACTTCAACAAACACTTCACTTCTTTCATCATGCTCATTCACTCTCCTCACATTTCTGTCTGTTGTCCCTGTTGCAGAACGCAGAGGTGTCCGTGTTCGAGGTGAACATCCGCTTCGTCGGGGGTCTGCTGTCCGCCTACTACCTGTCTGGGAAAGAGGTAAGAGACACGCCGAAGCTACACTTGTTCCACTGAAGGCGACCTTGAAGAGGGCGATGGTGCTGCCTGATGGCTGAGTGATGCAACAGATGGTGCTGAGCACATGATGGATGGAGGAGACTGAGGGAATGAATGAGTGCTTTCATTTGCCCAAAGGTTTTAGTGATATGTCCTGTAACAGCCAGTGTGTCCCATTAGCGAGTTTCAAGTTCTTCAGAGTATGGAGGTCGACTTCAGCTGGGTCGCTCCTTGTTTAGGACTCAAACTGATATCGTGATATTTCAGAGTATTTCTGTGATAATAATATTCTTGCCCATGTTTGTATGTCTGCTTGAGTCAGAGCTCATAAAAGCTGTTGAACTCTCCTCTCAGGATTTTCGGTTCTCTTCATTCTCAGCTGGGTTTTTCTGCTTGAGGTGGTGAGCTAAGTTGCCCCCTTTTGATGTTACAGCACTTCTTACATCTGATGTGGTTTGTTGTAAATCGTATCTTTTGTAATGAAACCTCTTCCACATGACTGAAGTTGCTTCTCTTCTTCTCTCTTTTTGGAATCAATGTTACCTTTGCCCTCAGCCGTGCTTCTTCTTGCTGTGTGTAAAGCTATGACGTCATCATGTCAACACGTCAGAATATGATAGTAAAAGTTGTGCCGATATTATCATGAGCAGTATGATATGACACAACACTAGTTCTTGTTTTATATGGTGACTTAAGGATACAGCAGTAAAGGTTGTTGAATCAGGTTCTTTTGTTTTGCACGTCTCTTTAAGTGTGAACATTAGTAAAGCAAAGGTTGCCTCCGAGGTGCCTCAGATATAGAAAACTGACATTTTTCCCACTGTTGTACTTTTTAAAAAGAGTTCCTTCCTTGAGGTGAACGGGAAAGGAAAGGTGGCGTTCCGTCGGCCTTGGGAGGCAGAATGTGTTCTGAAGTGTCTGAGTGCCGACAAATTACTGCTCCTCACTCGCTTTATTCTGAAAAATGAGAGAGGAGAGATTCAACAAGGCTTCTCTCTTTCCTCTTAGCGCCAGTCCTGCTGTGTCTGTGTATGTGTGTGTGTGTGTGAATCTGCTTAGTGACAAGAGGCTGTGAAAATGACATCAGCGGGGTATTACGCTCAGATCATGTTCGACTGTGCCGATGCGGGGATTTTGTGTTAAACTCACTTTTCCTCAGTATCGCTTCTCCTCTCTCTCTTTTTAATTACACGCCTCGGTCTCTTAATGAACGATAAGGCCCCATCAAAGAATGGATAACTCCACAAATCACCTGCAGAAAAGCTTTTAAACCCCCCCCCCCCAAAAAAAACCTGATCCCTGCAAAGTATATTTTTGAAAACTGACAGATCTTTCCGAGTTCATTTCTGTTTCGAGGCTGATGTGTTTCTCTCTGAGTGACTTTGATCTTCACTCCTGCTGTAATCTGTGCTTTGATACACATATACAGGTTTTCACACTCTCCCATATCCCAGCCATCGTCAGGCTGAAGTGCTTCTTTATTGGCAGGGAGAAGTAGTGAAGGCAGGATTCAGACTGGGAGGAAAACACATTTACAAACACAGTGAACACATACAGACATAATTGTGGAACCTTATTTGTCATGTGATGGATTTTTGACTTAAGCAATAATGAAACAAATACAACAGCAATTGTGACTTAACCAAAGCAAAAATGAGACGTTCAAGGTAGTACCTTCTTTTGAAGTTTTTAAGGTAGTTTGACCTCCACTTTAAATAGTAAACCTAAGTATATAAGCCAGTAACAGAGAGAGAGTAGAACAGAAGCTGTAACCTGCAAATGACATGTATCACATATACACATTGATTAATCTGCTCATTATTTTCATGATTAAATGATTTTTTTTTCTCTAAAATCTCAAAGTATGGAAAATTATGTTGCACATTAAAATTTCCTCAGGTCCAAAGGGATGCTGCTTTAACCTGCTTCTTTCGTCCAACAACAGACAACGAAAGTATAAAACCCGATGCAAACAAGTTTATTATCACATAAAAGGAAAAAAAGCAATTCAGAGGCTGGAACAAGGGAGAAATTATCACTTTTGCCAAGAAAATATGATGAACAATTGATCAGTATTCAAAGTAATTGACAGGGAATTTTCTGTTGATGGACTCATTGCTGAATCAGTCGACCACTTGCAGGTGGTTTATAGTTGCTTTATTGACACGCCTGGCATTTATTTACCATAAAGCATGTGACTTAAAAAATAGTGAATGATGAAGAAATTATAGAAGGATTCAACGAAAGAATTCAGAGCAACTCAAAAGTGCAACCTGTAGTTCAGCTAAACGCAGCAAAGTAAAAAAAGGCCAACGCTGAACTTCCTGCTCTGACTCACACAGCGATGCTCCGGGCGCTCGCAGATCGTCTGAACTGATAATCCTCTCAACAAGTGTGAAACAGTGGAGGCAAACTGTGACTCCTCATCGTTTCTCAGCAGTCACTCTCAGCTCCATTTCTATTTTATGAGAGTCAATCAGTTCAAGAACTCCTGTATTTCATCGGGGCCTTGAGGGGCCCCTCTCCTTGAGCTGCAGGTCAGGGTCCCCTGGAAGATGGAGCAGGGAGATGGATGGTTCACGGCTGGCCTTGGAGGAAGGCCGGTAATGGACAAGATGACTGACTGGTGTTGAGCCACTGAAGGACTGTTGATGGAGGCAGGGTGGGTGCTGAAGGGGGTGATGGGGATTGAAGAACTAACAGCATCAACGTGTCCAGTGAAAGATGACCGAGAGAGGAATGACTGGAGCTCGCAAAATCCCTGAACACACACGAATACATAGCTTCATCCTACTGACAAAGATAGAGTGAAACAAGCTACTTTTTCCTGATGATTATTACCTCAATTAATCAATCTCAGGGTCGATGGTGAAAAATGACACAACTTTTTAAAGCACAAAATTTTGTCTGCACATTTTGACCAATCAACAGTCGAACACCTAAAGATATTCAGCTTACAATCATATAAATCAAAAGATATAGTTTTTTTTGGCACATTTGCTTCAACAGTGACGTAATTGAATTATAGAATATTAAAATAGTTGCATATTAATTTGTTAATCTACCAGTCATTTCAGCTCTGACAAAGAGTCTGTAAACAGAAATCTAAGCTTATCTCTAAGAAAAGTCTGATAATGTCTTAAATGAAAAAATGATAAAGTTTTAAATTAACACACACAAAACGCCTCTGTCAGTGTTTTGTGTTATTTTGTCTTATAAACCAAAATTTGAGTTTGCACACTTGGTCCAAGCAGTGAAATGAGTGAGAATTACATATTACATTGTCACAACTTCGGAGCAAATTAAAGACTGTTGAGAAATTGTGCAAGAATGTTGAATGATTACTTAAATATATTAACTCACTTATTGCATTGTGAGTTGTCACATCATGCATTTGTTTTGTTTTTTCGAGGAGCTCTCCAGTTCTCCTCTTTCACATGCTAAACTTCAACCTTTAAAACCAGCGATTTGGCAGCAACACTTCTGATAAAAAAGCTCTCGCAGATGAAGTGGAGCTGCGCTGCAAGTACATTTCACACGCCGATATTTTTATAACAAAATGGACTAATTGAACGCTGGTCCGGCGTTATGTAACTCCCCATTTGGAGCATCTATTAGATGAGGCCGTACCTGACCTCCTGGGGAGATGTTCAACCCTGAAACCCGGAGCAGAGAGAGGCTGTCGGCTGAATAGAGAGACTAATACAAAAGATTAGACTGTGACCTCAGAAACTATTCAGCCCCTTGACTTCTCCTGCATTCTGCGATGCTGCCGTCTGAATTGGAAAATGGATTCATGGGAGATAGGAGACTTTGTTAATGCTGGGCCCACTCAGTACGCTCCGTAATGAAAAGCTGAAAACTGATTAAACATGAAATTTCCTTGGACAGCATTATAGTGAGTGCCCTGACAAGCACTGTCCTCGGCTGAGCCTTAATTATTTTTATATTATGCACATAAATAAACATTAGAAAGATACTTTATACTGTAGTAGAGACGTTTCTGTGATGTTACATTTACGTACGTGTATCCTGTAAATTGAATTAATGCAACATGATTGGAACAAGTTGGAACTGTCTATTTGGAGTATGATGTTTATTATAATGTTGTTGTTATTCAGAATACAAACTGTGAGAAAGGATTGCTGTAATGCATTTCTCACCAAGCACCAACTTGACCGGGTTTTTGCATATAATGGCTCACTTGACTGCAGTGAGCTACTAAACATGCCACAGCCCGGCTGAGAGTTTTTCAATGTAAAGGAAAGAGGTGGATTTATATCACAAGACAAAACGTGAGCATCACTAAGAAACAGAATGTGGCACAAAATTAGTTTCATTAACCAGCAGCATTAACTGATTATATATCGTGATAAACATCAATATCGATCAATATGAAAAATTTATCATGATTTTTTTTTTTTTTTTGCTTTATCGGCCTAATGTATGGAGAGATGAACGGAGCCGAAAGCTTCCAGTCCTACTAATCAAAGCTAAGTGCTTCGAGGAGGGAAGGGCAGAGAAAGGACAGACGGCAGCGAGAATGAAAGAGAGGAAGGAAAAGGGAAGGAGGAAGCCGAGCATGAAGGAAGATACTGGAGGGGAAAATAAGGGGAGAAACCTGAAAGACGTGAGGAAGAAGGTGATGATGGATGGAGGACGTGGATTGAAAAGAAGCGAGGGAAGAGAAAGGAGGGACAGGTGCTTCATCATGATTCAGTTTTACATAGTAATTGTACACAGTGGTAATTTGTACAGTACTATAATGCTTTTTAGTTGGTATTCAAGAAATCAATGTAAAAGCCGTAACAGGAAGTAATGCTTGTCCTGTCAGTCAAAGCTTTTCTGTCATCCATTATACATGTTTCCAGCAAGTCCTTTATTTCCTTTGTGCATTGCATTGTGGGAGAATAACGTGCACACACAGCTCATTCAGGAATCATGGGTTTTTAACATGTATGCCGGCTTCACTTCTCCAGCCCTCTGAGGATACAGCCAGGTAGTAAACAGAAATTGGGGATTAAGAGAAATGGAAATAATAAAGAAAGGAAATGAAAAAGGGCACTAAAGTGTAGAGGAGTAAAAAGGCAGGGATCGGAAAACAAAGAGGAGCTGAGAATGAACAAAAGGGAGTAATTGGGGAAAGAGCGAGTGAATAAATAAAGGAAGTTCTATAATAAGGTAAGAAATTAGGGCAGGAAGCCGTAAAAAAAATAAGAGGAGGAAGTAATCCAGGAAGGAAGGAAGGAAGGCATTATGAAAAGGACGGAGGGAGAGGTGATGTGAAAATCTTTTTATAGAGGTTTGGATAAACAGAAGAGGGAGAGTAATGAGGGACGGGATGCAGGAATTACTGATGCAAATGAAGAACACCTTGAGAAATGGGGAGATAAGTGTTTTAAGAGCAGGCAACATTAACACAGAAATTGTACTTGTTGAAGTGCTGTTGGTATCATGGGTACTGAGCAGCCAGCCTTTTACTACTCATATGTATAATGACTACAAATGCGATAAAACCCTTAAGTAATTTCTTCATGAAGTGATTGTGGTGTGTAAAAATTCAAATTACAGCGTGAGGGAATCAACAAAGTCTCGCTGTGAAGATCGGCTTTTAAAACATGCCGTTAGTCATTATAACAGGAGGTTGTCATCTTTTCCCAACCCTCATCCCGGAACCATTGTAATGAACAACAGCGATGATGCTTGATTGTGATGAAAACTAATCCCAATCTCCTTTAGTTGTGTCTGACAGAGTAATCTGGCGATGGCAGGGATGAGTGTCCCAGTTGCCTCTCTCATCCCTTTGAACAGCCCAGATTAAAGTGGATATCCTGTCACCGGAACAACCACAGCAGAGGCTTGATTCTCAGGTGTCTTATGGACCTCATTAAGACGCAGAGAGAGGGCGAGGATTGAAAGGAAAATGAAAGCTTTTAGAGGACGGGATCTGCAGACATAATTAAGCAGCAGGTTACAAAGCTAATGGTGTCGGTATGAGCATTTGATTTTTTTGTCTACACATAACCTGAGATGCAAGAACAGGGGAACTCTGGTTGATCCATTGTAGAGGAAGGCGAGTTCAAGGTGTAATTATCAGTTCAGCACATGAGAAGAAATCGCTTGAATAATTGAAGGTGAAGCGTTGGAAGTGAACCTCTTGGAGTTGGAGTCGGACTACCAGGCAGTCCAGGTCCACACTGATGTTAGTACTTATTGATTAAAGTCTTGAAATAGTTACTGGTTGCTGTAATCATCTGTTCACACCAAGCGGCCACCTCCGGCGCTGAAAAATGAAGCCAATGTGGAAGTGCAAAAAAGCTGCAGTTCCTCGAATAACCACTAGAGCAGGCTGCAGAAGGGAGTCAATTACATTTGAGCCCCATGTTAAAATGTCCGATTTTACGACAGAAAAAAACATATTTACAGCCTGGTTCAAAACATGGCTCTAGTCTCATAAGCTGTTTTTCTACTCCATGACAACTCTGGGGGGGGGCGAAATTTTTTATAAGGCGTTCGTTTAAAATATACAGCATACATCATTATGCACAATTCATAGCTGTCAATCTAAGTGGCGCCACTTTGATTGACAACTAGCCACTGACGGTCTAAAGGGCGTCACCCCGGCTAATTCTAGTCACTGAGTTTGGGAAAGAGATCGTCGTGGGGTTAGCCGGCTAGCAACGATATTTAGCATTTAACCTAGCTGGTTAGCCGTAGCTAGTTTGATTATTTCGAATAAAGCGGCTTTTTTCAGCCAATAGCGTTCATTCAGCCGGCCCATAGGACCCGCCTCAGCTCCGCCCTCGCTCCACCTCTTTGTCCATATTTGGAGTAACCGGAGGTAGGCTACCAAGATGGCTACGCACTAGGATTTGCTTCATTTTTGCTCTTCAGAAACCTATGGGTGACGTCACGGACACTACGTCCATATTTTATACAGTCTATGGTCCAGACACATTTTACCTGCATAACTCTATGAATGAGTGTCTATTGTTAGTGTGCTTTATAAGATGTTCTGATTTTTAAACTGGCCTCGACTTGACTCTGAACTGGAAGCAGCGACGTCTCTTTTTGCAAAGAGGATCATGTTCTTTGCTGTATCCTCTTATATGTGCTGCCTTGCTTTTTTTCATAGTTGCAGTGGAGAAACAGCTGAAACAGAGAATATAGCTGCATTACTGTTTCCATTATAGCCGAGAGATAAAGGGAGGAGAAAGAGAAATGCTGCCATGAGGTGAAGCTTCTGCAGCTCCGTCTCCTCTGTCCACAGCCCCTCCCTGAAGAAATACTCATTTCCTTGCTCATCCACAAAGAAGGTGAAAATGATGAGTATTAGAGAGTGAAGAGAGGAGCCAAAAGGTTATTGAGATTGATTCTTAAGTTAAATTAGTTGGAGCGCTGGACTCGTCTCTGCTGTAAATAAATAAAATCCCGGTCCAAATTAACCAGCGGAAAAGCCAGCTGGGAGACATTTAATGGTGCAATAACTGATGGTATAATAGACCATGGTTAAACAGACATCTGTGCTGGATTTAAACCAACAACCCAAATCAGTGTCTGGCAGGAGGCTCGGTGCAGCCAAAGTCCTGCTCAATCCCACTTTACACTCACACAACAAAGTAGATAAATGTGTTCGGAGCACAAAAGCCTGTTGCTGGAAGAGCAGCAGCAAAATGGGAGGACAAAAAAGGCTTTTAAAAAGTAGAATTATGTCGCCCAAGTGAGCAAATCCTACCTGAATGTGCGGCAGTAGAAACAATCATAAAGGATGAAGTATCACAGGTCTTTGTGGTCGAGCTACATAAACAGACTTTAACTGCTGATGATAATGGGGATGCAACATTAACCCAACATTTGAAGGTCAGGTGTAAATGTAAGGGAAGCCTTTAGCTCTGCTTTTATTCCGTCCGGAAATTCCTACTGTCGCTAAAGTAAAGTGATACGAGGAGCTGCAGCATCACTCCGGGGGACAGGGAGCGGAGAAGCCATTGAGCGGGGCTGGCATGGAGGAAAAGGCCACAGGAGACAGGAGGGGGAAAAACAACATGAAGAAAAGAGACCATCACAAAACCCTGGCAGCATCTGTGGCAAAGCCTGCCATTCATTCATC
>JBBMOC010001747.1:0-10379 GCA_037975185.1 Centropyge bicolor
GGACACTGATATCATGTGTGTGTGTGTGTGTGTGTGTGTGTGTGTGTATGTGTGTGTGTGTATGTGTGTGTGTGTGTGTGTGTTGTAAGGACACTGATATGATGTGTGTGTGTGTGTGTNTGTGTGTGTGTGTGTGTGTGTTGTAAGGACACTGATATGATGTGTGTGTGTGTGTGTGTGTGTGTGTGTGTGTGTGTGTGTGTGTGTGTGAGACAGAGATAAAGAATGCACATGTATTAGTATTTATTTATTTGAACATTAGCATTGAACCAGGTGTGTGTGTGTGTGTGTGTGTGTGTGTGTTGTGAGGGAGATGGCGTGTGTATCAGCTCCTTCCTTCTTTCATACAGAGCATGTTGTTTGGTTCAGTGTCACCATGGAAATAAAGGCTGTCGGTCCCGCTGGTGGAGAGCGCGTCTCACAGCTGACAGAGAGAAGACTTCCCTCTCAGCCTGTTTTCGTGTGCGACCGAGTGACAAATACAGATAATGAGCTGAAGCACTCTGCGAGAAAACGACTGGTAGATGTGGTTGGACTGGCTGCTCTCCGCTGCTCGACGATCAATCTAGAGAGGATCATTAATGTATTTTATCAAATGTCCCGAGTGATCTAATAGCCGCAAATCAAACATCACAGGAAGTTGTGTGGATCTGACAGGAAGCAGAGTCAGAAAAGTAAAAAGGTGTTTCATCACATTCTGACATCACAGGAAGAGCTTGGCTGCAGATGTTGCTGTGAAAGTTGGTGTGATTTGCTTTGGGTGATGTGAGAGTTAGACTGAGCTTCTTAAAGACATTCAATTGAACTGTAACTCAGGCTCCCTGTGTCTGTATTCGTTATGCTTCTCTTACAGCCTTGTTCACACTGCGGCTCACTGGACGCACCTGCAAACCCACACAGGAGCCTCAGACACGGAGCGCAGGTGTGTGTGTGAAGCTCACGAAGCCTCGGAGGCTCACTGCAAACAAACATCATCACACCGACTCAACCCGGCTCCACAGAAATCCAGAGATCTTCAGATGTCACCCTGTGTGTGTGTGTGTGTGTGTGTGTGTCTCTGTGTGTGTGTGTGTGTGTGTGTGTGTGAGCCCACAGAAAACACAACAGCAAAGCTCTGATTTTCTGTGTAAAGTTGAGAAACTGTGAACTCTTTAAACATAAGAGACTGTTTTCATCGTTGAGTGTTTTTTAATAAGTCAGAGCTGAAATGACGGGTGGACTCAGTCGGGTCTTTTCTCTCTCATCATCCAGTCAATGTACTCTCACTCTGGGCTTGTTAAAACTGCTACTTTTTGGTAAGTACAGAAGCAATGTCTCCCTTTTGGCTCTTATCCTTTATCTTAACCAAAGTCATAAAGCTTCAGTAGCAGGTGGACTGTGTTTCAGTAAAGATCCCCGGCCTATGGTTTAAACCACCAGATGTGCCAGATGTGGATTAGTCATCGTCTCATTTCTGAGTGTAAATGAAATCTTATCATTCAATCATCATGTTTATTAACTGTATTTTGTAAAGCACCAAAAACTACGTCAACATTAAATCACCTTGTTCAATCTCAAATACACTGTGAACTGATTCACTGATTATCTAATATATAGATAAATATATACGTTAATCAAAAACTGAAAACAGATTTTTAGTTGAAGACCTATAGCAGAGTTTCCAGAGTTAGGGGCCGTGGGAGACGAATTCAGAGACTCCACTTTACTGTAATTTGGTCCTTGGGACAGCAGAAAAAAAAAAAAAAAAAAGTGAGGATTTACGATTTCTCTTCTCACAGTGTAATAGTCTGAACATGCAGAGCAAAAAGGGGAACCTTAAAATCAGTCTGTGTTTAATGGGCACCTGCTAACACCATGTTACCAAGAGATATGAGCTGACTGTGGGTGAGCTGTGTCATGTGTAAACACAGCAGGACGGTGGTTCAGGTGATGATGATGAACATGAAGAAGTGTTTCCACATCAAAAACTTTCCAGTTATTCCTTAAATCAACATAGAAGACATTATATTGTATGTTGAGGTCTGAGATCTAACATCTGCAGGAGAATATCCAACCAACATTCACCCTCATTAACAAGATTGCTTGAGCCATTTAAGCGACGACATGAATGTGTTGGTTGAAAATTTGGTTTTAAACTGGAACAGAAGCAAGTTCGTGAAGCACAGTTGGGCGAGAAAAACTGTTGTAAGAATGAAAGACATGATGTGTAGAGGTCAGGGTTCGTGACCACAATGTCATCTGGAAAGTTCAAAGAATGAAGCAAGTATGTTAGCGTAGCTATAAGATGATGTAAGCAGGAAGTGAGGGGTTGAAATAATGTGTGTAATGAGTCCTTTAACAGGTCCTGATTGAATCCCCGTCGTCATGACAACAGTCACTCATTTCTCTGTAAGAGTCGAACTTCGAGAGTGGAGGCAGCTGGTCGTGGACGACGGTCTCTCGGCGCCGCAGGTCGTTTCCTCTCTGACATCAACGAGCTATTTTACAATAACAGACGTGATTGGAAAAAGTGTGAGACAGAATATCCAGATAATCAGAGATAATCAGAGTCACTGTGTGGGTTCAGTTTTGGTGACACTGTTTCATTCATGGTGATGGTGTTGTTCTGGTATCTAAGGATTGTTAAACCCTGCAGAACAAACTGGTCCACCATCCATCCTGACTGCTGCCGAGCTGCCCCTCCCCCACGTGCCCCCCCTCGGCTCCCAGTGCGTGAGCGCTGTTAGGTAACGGCACGAGCTGGGGGCTGTGAGGGGACGAGGGGAAGTGGAACCGCTAATTAAACACAGCTATTGACTGTGATGGTCTTAATGAGATTCATAAAGAATAAACGTGTCTCATGGGAGAAGAGTGAGGAGCTCTGTGGATGACACAGTTAATGGTAGAACAAAGGGAAAAAAAACGGGATCATGATGATGATTTTTGTAAAGTTGACAGAAAATAAAGGTCAAGTTTTTGTTTGTTTATTTTCAAGACGGAAAAAAAGAAAGCATCAGAAACACAGTGTAACCATGGTGATTGATTTTAAGTGGCCAGACCATGAACATGTTGAAGTCACATTATTGATTAACATAAAATGTCCACGTTATTAGATACAGTGGATCATCAACATACATGTTAAAATCTGTGACAGTGATAGTGAAACGTGTGATAGTTAGTCAATGTGGTCGATGCACAGAAATGAAGCACACTAAACAAAATTAATAGTTAATTGCCCAAATCAATGGGACGGTATTTAAAACGATTACAAATCACTGCAAGTTCACCATGGAGACACTAGAGGGCGCCTGCGAGGCCAATGAGTTCAACACAGTTGCTCGATTTCAGCACAAGTTTTACTAAGAAATCATCCATAAAGCCTAAAGGTTAAGAAGAAATATCAGAATTCAAAGTATTAAAAACAGTGTTGTTGGATCAGGAGGCAGTGAGCTGTTCAGTGACAGAGCTTTAAAGTTATTTCAACATAAAAGGAAATTGTTCTAAAATTTGCAGATCAATATTTTATCAACTTAATGACATAAAGAACAGGACGAGTTAAAAGAGGAAACAGTTTCTTCAGAGATGAGACAGTGGAGAGTCAGTGGATATGCAGACTGGAGGTTTGGGCCTCAGGGGAAATTATTTCAAACTGTGAAACAGTGGTCGGAGTCACAGCGTCTGCATCCATCAAAGCACCGGAGAGCTCGTATCCATCACTGTGAGAGGAGCTGTGGTTTCATCTCCCAATGAGTCTGGTTTCTGAACAAGTTCAGAAAATCATCAGTGTTGAAAGAAAAGCTCTTGACAGTGATATTTGGAGTTTAACAATAACAAATCCTTTAGTCAAGATTTCTAGAAATCTGTTCGAGAACACCTGATTTCACCTGAGAGCGTTTCCTGGAGAGGAGCGACAGAGTCAAGCACGTTGAGAATGACACTGTTCAGACTGTCTGTGAGACGATGAAGGTAAAGACCTGGCATAGTCGTCAACACAGCCATATAAACACATGTATCCAGCTCTTCCTCAAGCTAATTTGCACAGTGTTGTAGATGTTGAAACACCCGCAGGTTTTTATAAAATAGGCTCTGAACACGGTCTATTATTGATTCAAAGTGGGATGAAATGGAGGCTCTCTGGATTGTCACAGGACTTATTTGGGCTTTGGGCGGATCTGCTGGAACAAACAGGAAGTGAAGAGGTCACTGCTCAGCGAGTCATCCCGAGCTGTCGTGGATGTGAAGATGTGAAGATGAAGTCAATCTGCTGTACAAACCCAGGATTTATGGGTCTGATCCTGCTCCATGTTTTTGTTCCTTTTCATTCATGATTGCTCTCTTTTCCAATCGTAATCTATAACCATGTATTTACTGACGACATGAACAATGGAGGCAAAATCTTCCGTGTCCTCATCCTGACGATGGTTTTTAATTCAGGACAGAGGTATGGAACTTACATCAGCCACAGTTCCTTTTATGAATAATGTAGAACAGAGGGAAAAAATCCAATGATCATGCTGACGATGAAATTCAAGGAGGATTTGCCGAGCGCCGATATGCGTGACTCTTTAGTGGCTAATGAATGTGACGGTGGATTATGGACCGATGCAGGCTGACGTAATCATCTCTGATAATTATCTCTCGTTTTCATCCTGGGGGCGTCTGAGAATCTGACTGATTCTGTTCGACTGTACTGTCTTCTACGAAGGAATTTTGGACTTTTCAAAATAAAAGCATTTGTTGTCTTTATTGTTTCAGAGTATTGAATGTTTCCTCAGCTGAGTTTGTTTTTACTAATTGAAAGTTTGAGTCTCAAAAGGTCACAGATACGTCTTTTTCTGTATCGTATTTATGGCACAATTAATTCAAAAAACACTCTTGGATGTAGAAAAAAACTCAATTTGTTTATGAGATATAGCATATTGTTCGCTCCAGGACATCTTGAAACTAATCACTTTGGAGGAATTGTTGAGAAAGAAAATATCGGTGCCCAGTTGTTGAACGGCAAGAAGCACAACTGTCGAACCAGAAACATCTTCAAAGTCTTAATCAATGAAGGTCGTTCTAGGATGTGGGTGTGGCAGCACCTTAGCGCCCTCTTCTGGCCACCAATGCCCACTTTCATAAATGCAGAATTACCCTTCAACACATCATGATTTTGTGATGCAATCGAGAAGTAGAACTGTAAAACTGATGATAAGCAAAGTTACTCTTCATATTTTCATTTTTGAATTTAAGAGCAGAGAGAACTGTTTTTTTTCCAAGTGTATCAAGTGAATTTTGCTGAACAGCACAACGAACAGAAAAGTACCTTTAGAAAAACAAATAAAACGCGAGCGAATTCTGTGAGGAATTCAGTCGGAGGAATGAAAGACAGCGAGCGTGAGAGCAAGTTTGTTTTTGACATTCAAATCAGAAATGCCCACCTCCTCCGTCTCAAACCTCTCCCCCCTCAGCCGCAGCCATCTTCCTCCCAGCACCTTGACAGTTTAGAAGCAAAGAGCTCCACCGCCGGGCGCCGAGATTAACACTGACAGCCACACTGCAGGCGCCTCTCACTTCAAGAATATTTGGCTGACACGGGGCCTCGTCGGGAGCTGCGCGAGGATCCAGTGCTTTAACACAACGCTCCTATATTTAGCACCTGTCCGCGTGTCTCAGCCGAGCGGGAACGGCGACGTTTCTCATGTTAGAGCTTGTTAGAAAGCTCATGTTAAAGCTCAGAAACATGTAGAGAGTGAAGGTCTCATAATCTGTCGGCTGCTCCTCGTCATGGACTCATCATCAGATTCAGATTCTCTCCATCAGATTGAAGCTTTGTGCTCCAGGATCAACTATAGTAAGATTGTGAGACTTACATGTTCAGAAATCTGTCAGTCTGTTCGACACAGCAGGCTCAGTTAACCCTGTCCAGCCTGTAACAGCCTCCGTCGGAAGATGCATGAACCTCGAGATTCAACATCAAACAAACAACCAAACAAACCCCTGTGAATGAAGGTGAGTATTATTTGTATTTGTTTATATGTATATATGTATTTGTACAGTATTACTTGGCCTGATGTGCAAGAAAATGAGATCTGAGAATCAGAATCAGAAGAATCAGAATCAGAATTCCTTTTATTGTCATTATACAGGATGTACAACGAGATTGGAGAGCTTCTCCTTTCAGTGCAATAGTTAAGTTACAAAAGTATCAAAAATAGTATAAGTAAGAAAAAAAGACAGATATATACAAGATGAGATGCAGACTTGTGCGCAGCACAATTAAGGCTCAGTGTAAGATATGAGGTAGATGGTAAATATTGACGGTAATAGTCCAGATTCCACTGTTGTTCACATAATATTGCACAGGAGCAGATATATATTGCACAGTCACCAGAATATGTATTAATTTAGTGCAAATGATGAATGGGTTCTAGTGCAAGTGATGAATGGTATATACAGTAAAAGTCACATATGAATGTATTGCACTATGTATTGTTAAATAAATAAATATGTAAATATATTTCCAAGGTAGTTACAGAGGCAGTGATGAAAATATTGCACATTTTGCATTACAGTAGTGAGCGGGCTCGTTGTATGTCTGAGTTCAGGGTGGTGATGGCTCTTGGGAAGAAACTGTTTCTCAGTCTGTTCGTTCTTGCTCTGATGCACCTGTAGCGTCTGCCAGAGGGCAGCAGGTCAAACAGCTGAGCACCGGGATGTGAACTGTCCTTGATTATGTTCCGAGCTCTGCTGAGGCACCGGGTGGAGTAGATGTCCATCAGAGAGGGGAGAGGGCAGCCAATGATCCGCTGTGATGCCTTGACTGTCCTCTGAAGCCTCCCTCTGTCCGCCTCAGTGCAGCTCCCGTACCAGGTGGAGACGTAGTAGGTCAGCAGGCTCTCGATGGACGAGCGGTAGAAGGCCAGCAGCAGCTCCCTGTCCACGTTGTTCCTCCTGAGGACTCTCAGGAAGTGAAGACGCTGCTGGGCCTTCTTTATGACAGCCGTGATGTTGGCTGTCCAGGAGAGGTCGTCGGAGATGTGGACTCCCAGGAACCTGAATGTGTGGACCCTTTCCACACACTCGCCGTTGATGTAGAGGGGGGGCGGGTCACTCCTGTTCCTCCTGAAGTCCACGATGATCTCCTTCGTTTTCTGTGTGTTCAGGGCCAGGTTGTTGTCAGAGCACCAGGCTGTCAGCCTCTGGACCTCCTCTCTGTAGGCTGCCTCGTCTCCCTGTGAGATCAGTCCGACCACTGTGGTGTCGTCAGCAAACTTGACGATGATGTTGTTCTCATGGGCCGGACTGCAGTCGTAGGTGTAGAGGCAGTACAGGAGGGGGCTCAGCACGCAGCCCTGTGGTGATCCGGTGCTCAGACTGCGGGTGGAGGAAAGGTGGGGGCCGAGTCTCACAGTCTGGGGTCTGTTGGTCAGAAAGTCCTTGATCCAGCTGCATGTGAGGGGGGGGAGACCTAGAGTGTCCAGTTTTATAGTCAGTATGTCCGGGATGAGTCAGTATGTCCGGGATGAGCAACAACAATGTCTTCAACCATATGACCAGCCATGTTAAATCAACTCAAAGCTGAACGTCTGATTCTGCACATTGTTGCTTCCACAGAACTTGGACTTCGACCATTTCCAGCAACACTGAGCTGGATCCAAACTGGAGATGTAACAGAAGTCTGAAGAGCGACTCCAGAGAGATGCTTTTTTATCTGCGGGTGCCAAAAGTTACTTATTTAACACCAGGCATCGTTTAACACAAAGCTAAACTCTGGCTGTTTTCCATTCAGACAGACTTTGAATCTGAATCTGCTGGAAGTGAAAATATTAAAGTTTCTCCTTCTTTAGCGTCACTGCTTTATTAAAGCAGCGTTGAGCCTGTGTTTGCATGAAATAAATGCTCCTAAACACATTCATGCTCTCATGCTTCTTACATGAACACAGTGTCTTGTCTTCATGTGTTCTCTGTGTGTGTGCATCAGTTAAACG
The DNA here is from genome assembly GCA_037975185.1 of Centropyge bicolor. Classification (NCBI taxonomy): domain Eukaryota; kingdom Metazoa; phylum Chordata; class Actinopteri; family Pomacanthidae; genus Centropyge; species Centropyge bicolor. Next base: position 7,953 of record JBBMOC010001747.1, read on the forward strand.
TCGACTGGAGCCTCAGGCTTCAGGAACCAGGACAGATCAACGGCTGCTGCTTCTTCTGGAGGAACAGAGGAAGAGTTTACATCTGCTAACGCTGAACCACGATAAACAGCGAGGACACAAATGTGATGTCATCAACCTTGTAAGCTAAAGTTTTAAATGAACAGCTTCAGCTTGTATTTGATGTTTTTAATCGTGAAACTGGACGTCGTTCGAGTGAATCTGCTTTTATAAAACTACATGTCGTTGAAATGAGGCACAACTTGGAGACTTTTCTGAGCCAATGCTGATTTTACTGTTGATGAAAAAAACAGAGGAATCACTGAGGATTGACACAACATCCAGAATAATAAGATGAAACTGTTGCTTCGACGCGGCCTCGTCTTCGTCTGTGACTGTTTATCTGCTTCTGTTGGCGCCGGCCTCCAGCCTCTGTGTGAGATCTGTGTGTGCACAGAGAGATGGTCATCTGCCCTCTGTTGTTTCTCTCTCTGCAAATGAATAAACAATGGGTTCGCTCGCACCGATCATCGTCCTCTGCAGTGCTTTTAACACCTCCGCCAAACTGAATAACATCTGAACACGCGACCAGTCGATGAGCAGGAAACGCTTCTCTCTCACCCCTCGCTCGTCCGTCCGTCCTCTCGTGTTCTCACTTCATACAGACAAATAAATATCGACATTCTCGACCGACACCCACCAACAACTGGCTCCTGTTGTCAGTGTGAAAGGGTGCAATCGGCCTCCAGTAGGATTCCAGATGTTCATCTCCAGCTGATCGGTGGTGATGGAAACATGACACCGATGTTGAGCATTTATATGTTTTTTACAGTCTGGGAGCAGGTTGGAAAATCAGTCTGATGTGAAGATTAAAAAACGTAACTATGGCAACATCGTCCCCAGCCTCCATGTTGCTTTCTATTAATCCCTGTTTTCCAGCATCTTCATGATGTTGAAAAAACAAACAAACAGACTAAATTGTCTACTGGTGACAGGAAATGAGTCAATCATCTGTTTTTATCCTCAGTTTAAAAAATCACAAACAGGAGATAATTCTGTGGGAAAATGCTTTAACAAACTTCAATCTTCCACAGGAAACAGTTTCCTCTGGTTCCATCTGTTTACAGCTGAACCTGCTGTTTATTTTATTCTTTTTCTGCTTCTAAAGAAATTGTTGTTGGTGGCTTTTGATGAATTCTCGACCGGCGAGTCACAGACACAGTCCAGTGAGTGTGCCCTCCGGAGACGCAGACTGACTGGGCAAAAAGTTCATTTCAACTCTGCACTAACTTTTCTGTTTTTTCTCCCTCCATTCAAATTATTATTCGATTACGAAGCCACATCTCAGTGATAAAAGCCTGGTAAAAGCTCACATCTGTTCATTCAAGTGGTGCCGATCCAGAGATGTGAGATAATGGTTCATTACTGCTCCTGTGGTTTCCTGGTTGTTTGTGTAATAAAGGAAAAGACCAGAGGTATTTTATGATCAACTGCTTTGTTTTTTTTTCTCTCTTCTTGAAATTATATTCAGTCACAGAACATAGAACAGAGGCTGCGAGGGGCCGAGCTCGCTCCCGGCTCCACAGGACACAGCGATGGCGTCGAGTCAGAGTGTGTTTCATTAATATCAATGTGACATCACTGCTCTGCTCTGGACACTGTTACAATATATGTTCATCAATACTTCAATCATTGCACCTCATTTACATTTTTTAATGGTTGTTTCTTCGTTTTTTCCGACGCTTGCATTTTACACAAAAACAACATTTTAGAACCAAGTTAGAGAAATTAAACTCATTTGAGATAATTGGGGTCAAAGACACAGTTGGTGTATTTTGAACAAACACACAGGTCGGACTTCTTCACAGCAGAAAACAGACCATAAAAATAATTCTGAGCAGCAGTGAGATATCAGTGAAAGACATGAAACACAATGAGAATCAATGAAACTTTTCTTTGGCTGAAACTGTGAAACAAACTTTGATCATAAAAAAAAGCTTCTCTTCCATTTACTTTTTTCTAAACATGATTTTCAGCTTTTCACTCCATTTTGATTTCTCAGTATTTATATTTACGGAATCCACGGGGACGATCAGTCGAGCTGGAAAAAAACATGGTTCACCTCTTGCTATGATTGTTGTTTCTTTTAATTAACAATTCATCAGGCTTGCGCGAAGGTTTCATAATGCGTCCTTGAGGAGCCCTGGGAGGGTTAACGCCGGGAAAATTGGCGATGTGTGATGTAACTTTAGCGAAGTGTTACGAGACGGAGGTGATGCAGCCAAACTTGTGTGACAGCTGAGACTGTCTGTGAATGTGTGCAGACGTGAGAGGGTCAGGAAAGAACAGCCGATGATGGCGGATCCAGCAGCGACTGGACCAGAGACTGTATAAAATATGGACGTAGTGTCCGTGACGTCACCCATAGGT
>JBBMOC010001748.1:0-10360 GCA_037975185.1 Centropyge bicolor
TTTTATACAGTCTATGGTTTACAGCCTGTTGTGCTGCTCACAGGTGGCTATATAATCAACTTATGCAAGTACAAGAAAAATTTAAGAAAACACAAAATGCTACACCACAGCATAAAGCAAACATTCTTGTAAACGTGAAGCAAATATCTAACTAGGAGATTCTGCATAATGCATGAAATCACTGCAATGCATTTAAGAATCATGTTTGTACTCTGGGGTCATAAGAAATGCTCCTTGAAACGTAATTGCCCAAGCTAACAAAGTGACCTTGTTTGGTATTCATGAGAAAAATAAGTTGACCTGGTCCGGTTGCTCTACTGTCTTCTTTGCTTCTCACATTCTGGACATGCATTCATCTCATACCGATATCTGTGAAACAGCTGCTTTGATGTGATTCGATTTTAAACTTGTCAGAGTCTCTTCGATGTTCAGAGCGCCTGAGGCTAATCAATATTTAATCTGCCTTTGTGGGGGGATAGTCCGTGTGAGTGTGGTCATGTTCTTGAGTTGCCCAGTTTTTGGTGAATGCCTCCATCAGATTACAGTCTAGACCCTAACAGGTGCCTTCTGGTACTTTTCTCTCACTTTGTATAAATTGGAAGGAGAAACATGCAAGATAAACTCCATAACACATCTAATATGATACAGATGAAGAATACGTTATTTGCACCAGCAACATTAATGTGTAAAATGACAGACACATCCATCAAGGAAGATGTAATCATGTAGAAATGCAGTAGCTATGACAACAACATGTAAAGCCTTTACAAGTGCAAACTGCACATTGGAAATGAAAACTGTCTCCGGAGTTCCAGCCAATCAGCTACTGGCATTCGAAAGGAGTTGTAATTTAATGTTACCGAGACTTATCTCTAGTTTTCATTGCCTTTGCTCAAATGGTCACGGTGGCAGTGGTCCATTGTGTCTTTTATTTATCGGGTATTGTTGTTCATTTTGACTACAGACAGTAAACCAAACGACCGCTTAGGGACATTAAAGACTGTCCTCAAATGTGTCTCTTAGTGTCAAGTCAATATTGCTGCTAGCACCAAGCTGTTCGGGGCTGTTGCCTTTTGGCCCTTGAAAGCTCCAATATGGGGCAAACCAAGATGGGAAAAGTCCAGATTAGGATTTTGCTCAGGGGTGTAAAACATTGTATATTGCCCTGCAGCTGCTTTTTGCTGAGCTCAGCAATTTTCTACACATGATCTGCAGAGAAGCTTCGGATGTGTCATGTTATATTCTATGACTCTACATCGAACAAGGGGTGTGTATGTGGTGGTCAGCCAAACAAAATAGGTCATATATGATTTTTAATGTTGGCTGCCTGTCAGTGTTTGTCTTAGTGCTGTTGTATTTACTGGTTCTATGGTTCTGCTAATGGCAGGTTGCATAGTTAAACTAGTTGATGCGTTGATAGTTGCAGTTAGGTAAACACACAAATTGACTTTAGCCTGTAGGGAAAGTACATTTTGTATAGGTATAATATACATCCAGACAAGAATCACATTGCATAGCAAGTAGAGGGAGGAAGAGCTGGGACACTTAGAGATCAACAGGTGGGTTTTGTGGATCTGTTTCACCTTTGAATGTTTGTATTTTGCTTTGAAAATGAAACTTTTCTGTCATTAAAGGAACACTCTTTTTTAACATCAACATCAGTTTAGCAGTCCTGGTTGGTACCACACAGTTATATGAAGTCTGACTCTGGAGAAAATAACCCACATGATTTGATGTCATCAGGGTTATGTCAGTTTCGGCATGGAGATAAATTTATAACTGAAAGCCTGTGATGCAAAACGGAGGTGTGGAGTTAGTGTAGAGTTGGACGTAGATGTGGGTCTAATAGAAAGATTACATCCATTGTTGCATTGTGGGAAATGTAGGATGCATGGACGAAAAGTTGCCCTCTACTTACTAATTATGTTCTTTATTTTTTAACCTTTCACAAGTGCACCAGTTTTATTCAAAGGTTTTGTTAGAATGCTCGAAAGTTTAAACAAGTGTGGGCGATGAAACTGGGTAATTAGCAGTATTGTGGTAAGTTTACAGTAGTCCTAATGGATGAATTTGCTCTGGTGCAGGGAAGGCTGTGGTTGGGTCAAGGGTAACAGTCATCAGTTTGAATTTAAATTGATGGTTATTGATTTAGTGTTGCTTGTCAAATTTCACTTTTATACTATGGTAAGGGTTGGAAAGCAGCCATGACAGTATGATAGCCCATGTAACAACTGTTAGTACATTGTAGAATTCCGATGGCTAAATTCGAAAACCTCCGAGCCTCAGCAGCAGGACCAATTGGATCCAGGATACTACGTCAGGAAATGGGAGCTTAAAAGAAGGTCAGCTGATCACATAGCCTCAATCAATGAGTTATTTTGAGGTGAGACATTTTTCTCTGCGGCACCACTACAGCAGATCTAGGGTTCCCCCACCTGTTGAATCCCACTTCAACCTCTGGTGCATCACCATGCAGCAGCTGAGTCAATTCACTTATAATGACACATTTGGAAAACGATTATATAGGCTGACATACAGACCAAATTCTAACATCAATTACTTAAGCTGCACCAACCACAAACACGTGAAACATGAATGCTGAGCTAGCTAGCTAGGTACTTTACTAGCATGCTAACACCACACGGTGAATCATGCATCATAATTCAGAGTTTGCTACCATGCATCAATCTCTTCCACTGGGCAGCATCATGACTCGCTAAAACTGATTTGCATTTATTTTCAGGCCTGATGCAAATGTGTACTTTTATATGTGTCTTACTGTTCTTCTTATAGTCGAAGCTATCTGCTATGCATTCAATCAGTATGTATTACTTACTGGTAATATGCCATTACCAGCAGACCAATCACACTGAAGTACACTTTAACAACACAGTCATGTGATGCAGTCACATGACAGACGGCCCGTCTCACCCAGCAAGCGGCTTACTATGCAACAAATTTCCAAACAGGCGTTATTTGGATAAACTGGCCACAGATTGGGAATAGAAATGGTTCCTAAACATTAAAACTTTGCACCATCTGAAGAGATGCAAGGCAGTGTGGGGCAGTATGCACATTTCTTGCATACACAGAATCCACATACAACGCACTACATACTCCATTTGACATCTCACTTAGTAAGATTAGTACATCAGTGTGTGGTTCCAAACAGCCGGTGTGTGGTATGGTGGGAAAAGTAGTCGCAGGTTCCACTGCATGTGGGGTCCGATTTGGATTTATACCTGGGAATACTTCATGTCAAACCCGTGGCAGGTTTTGTCTCTCTGATTTGTTACACCTCTGAGTGTCATTGTCTGTGACAGGAAAAAATGAGCAGGCCACGGACACCGAGTCTGTAAAAATGATTTTGGAGGCAGGGAGCATTTTCAAGGGTGAACGAGCCATAAAGTGAATTGCCTGTGTGTCTACTGCTGCGTCCTCGCAGCAATATAAGAAACCCTTTTTTATTTCTCTACAATATAACTGAGCTTTAATGATTGAGGATCGAATGAGGCCCCCAGTGGGCTCTCAAATGGAAATATGAGAGGTTGCCCATGCAATGAGAGAGATATATGGTAGCCATTTGAAACTGATAGATGCCTTCAGGCTATGTTCGGGTTCAGCCTGTTTTGGTATGTTCAGTGTGTCTGTTGAGACTGCCTGTAGCAAATCAGTGAATGCTGGGTTTATTTCTGAAAATTGATAACACAACAGTGGTAATCTGGGAATTGCAAGAGAGGATAGAAGTGGAAGAATGTTTCGGCCATGGCCAAGAGAGAGGGAAGCTCTGAGGATAAGATTGCTAAGAGGAAGGTGAGATGTCCAGTAGAGCTTGAAATGCCTTCAAATGTTTGGGCTCTTCTGGTGCGGAACCCAACATGGCGGCAGCATAAACACTGAGATTAAAAAAGCCCGATAAACCTATCAGTTTGAGAAAGCGATAAATATTTGAGAGTGAGGAGTAAGGGCAATGATTAAGACCAGAGGAAAAAATCGAAAGCCGACTAAAAACGTGAACTTGGCTCACGAGCAAGATTACTTATTTATCTAATTACTGATTGACATGTTTAATCTAAAGTTATATATATATATTTTTTTGCGTTGTATGATTGCGTTTTTTTGCGTATGCAATTATGTACCAGTTGTATGTAGAATGTATGATTATTACGCACAATAAAAAGAAAAAAAAAAGAAAAAAAAAAGAAATGCCTTAAAATGTTTGAAGCAAAGTCAAATGAAACTTCAGGTTTTTGGAAAATGGAAGTAATGTCACATAAGTCTTCTGTCCACTGAATAAAAGGATGATGTCATGGTTGGACACTGTGTCCTGTGTGGGTAACAGAAAAAACACTGACAGTCACATTCTGTAAACAGTGTGTGAGAGCGACGTTGCAGCTGGTAGCCAAGTAGAGCAATATTATACAAAACACAATCTCAACACGTCACTATATTAATAATTTCTTCATTTCCAAACACAGCGCATCAATGTTTCTATTGTCCAACTGGGTAGATAAGCAGAGCAAACTCCTATCTGCAAGTCTGCCAGAACTGGCCAGAAGATTGCATCTAAACAGGAAGTGGATGCCTGTATTCATCCATTACATGCATTTCAACTGAAGTGAATGGGAGAATTTGCAGGACAAAAGTGTGACATGTTCACACCTTATTTCTCCTGCTACAATATATCACATTCTCGAACTGTACAAGGGAGACATTTACAGCTGATACGCACTGCAGACCACTCATTCAAAAGTGAGGCATCTTTGTCTTACAAAGCTTAGTGGCTTGGAAATGTGTGGCTGAATGCTCGTTAATTGATTAGTCAATCAATTGAAGATTAATCGGCAGCTATTCTGAAAACAGATTAACAAAAATGCCAAAACTTGATGGTTATATTCTTTATTGTAATAATTCTGCTGTCTGACCTGGTTCTGCATTTTAGTAAATTAACCCTTTGATGCCCGAATTTATACACAATTATATTAAAAAATAAATAATTTGTGTTCTTGCTTTCAAGCAGATGCTAAATTAAGTGGAGATTGTTAATTTTACTGTAGCACACAGAATGCATATAATGCATGTATATCTAATGTATGTATATAATATTTGGATGTAGTTCCGAATTTGAATGGTCCCCCAAGAAAAAAATGCTTGCAAAAAGTTCCTAGGTGCGTATCGAACACGCATGAACCGGCATTGGAGGAACACATAGACTTCCTTGGATGCATTCTGAATGGAAGCAATTTGAGGCGAATTCGCGACAACAGGTGTCAAAGGGTTAAATATCTTTGAGGGTTTTGTGCTGGATAGATAAAACAATGCATTTGATGACACCATGATGGAATTTTTTTCACTGTTTTCTGATGTTTCATTGACCATATAATGAATAGAGAAAACAGATTAATCAATGATAAAAACAACAGTTATTTGCAGCCCTGCATTGACTTGCCTCCCTGAAACAAACATGGATGGGTAACAAAAGCAGAATCAACTCTCTAGTGTTTGATCTCTTGATCTCTCTAAAATGTTCATTTTACAGTGTTTTTGTATTGGTGCTGTGAGCAGAATGTTAACTTTCAGTGCAGTCCTGCTCAGAGAGCTGCCCTTGACTTGCACAGCCTTTTAAGCCTCCACCTTTAGAAGAGTTAAAATCAGACAAATAAACAAATAATTAAACAAAGTAAGAAATTTCACGCACACACTTGCCAACATATCAGAAGACTGAGGACGCAGACAGTGTGAAAGCAGGGAGGGAGGGTGCAGACAGACTGCAGCAGCTGCCCTCAGGGCTGCACAATATAATGAGACAGTAATCCAGTCTTCCTTAAGACCCCTGTGACCTCCTTTAACGTGACAGGTCACACTGTTGTCCAAGTCCAGTACGCTGGGGTGGTACACTGGTGTTGAACAAGAGATGAGCGATCTGCTCTTATCTCTTTTTTTTATCTTTTTTTTTTTTTTTTTTTTGCAGTCTTTCGTGAGAACTGAGACTTTGAGGTTGAGCTTTTTCTTCATTCATTTCAATGAATCATTTAATCATCCGTCCATCTGTCTGTCCTCCCATTCATCCTTTTATGTATAAGCTTATCTAATGGATAAAACTAGCAAGGATACATAAGACATCACACTGACTGACTTCCATTTGTCTTATCTGTCAATGATCATAATGTTTGCTGTCATTATGAAAGCAGTCATTTTTGCTCATCCTCGAGACGCACCACATTCCATAGCTTGATCTTGATTAACAAAAAGAAGCTCAGTCTAACAACATAAATATCACACACCTTCACACCACAACATCATACACCTGTAAAATTCACCTGACCTCACTTAAACAGGCCAAAACAAGGATCTTTACATTGGTCAAATGAAAAACTAGTGATGCTGATTTGTACATTACACTAAAGAGGTCGATTTAATTTTCAATCCAGAACCATTTAAAATTATATTTTGCCAGTGTCTTCTCATCTGAACTTTAAATAAAGGGCCTGTCAGTAGGATATATCAGCAGATACTGGACATGCAAACCAGTGCACTAGTACAACCTTTCAAAGTCTGTGTAAATGCAAACATTCAGCTCATATTAAAGAGAAGGAGACAGAAAGAGAAGTGAGTAAGAAAGACATTACGTAACTACTGAACTACCACACATATGGGACACTGTAGGGATAAACATGCAGCGCTCAGGAAGCCCAGCCTAATAACACAGACACACAGCGCCTGAGGACGTTGTGTGTAGCGCAGTCTGCTGGACCAGTGAGCAGCTCCGTCTGTCCGAGGAGCTTTTATAAGACGTGTGTCTCCTTCCCTTTTGGGATGCACAGGCGGAATGGAAGCACTGGTCAACGCTCGCTTCAAATTCACCCCTCCACCCCTCGTCTGCCTCCGCCCCAACCGAGCACGTCCTGTAACACCAACCTTACTGATAAGAGGAAAAAAGAGAGCACAGCTATCTCCAGCCCGGGCGGACGGGACTGACAAGGCCGGCGAGGTCACAGAAAAGTTTGCAGTAAAACTTTTCCTGCATTTTATTGAGTTACACTTTTATTTATATCTTACACTGCGATGCAGCTGTAATTTATATTCTCCCTTTTTATTCTATTTACCTTATTCTTATCTTCTACCTTATTTTGTTTCACGCTTCATAAAATCCTATTTAAGTGTCTGTTTTATGCATTTGCCTTGTGTTTCAATGCATTTCTTAATGTCTTATGTAAAGTGCTTTGCCTTGTTGTCGAAAGGTGCATTACAGATACAACTGCCTTTACTTGCAAGAGGAGGAAATACTTGTATGCTATCCTCTGCTTGAACCCCTGAAAACAACAGAACTTACTGTACTTGAATGCACCATCTTCTGCCTGGCGGGCAGGAGGTACATAGTGTTGTAACTTGAAAAATGATTGTAGAGAACAGATAGAGTATGGAGCAGTGTAGCAAACAGTCAGAATAAAGGAGGACTGACTCAGATTAACCGCAGTATATCCCAGGTCGCCACCCATTCACAGACGTGTCCATTCCATAGACTGTATAAAATATGGACGTAGTGTCCGTGACGTCACCCATAGGTTTCTGAAGAGCAAAAATGAAGCAAATCGTAGTGCGTAGCCATCTTGGTAGCCTACCTCCGGTTACTCCAAATATGGACAAAGAGGTGGAGCGAGGGCGGAGCTGAGGCGGGTCGAATGAACGCTATTGGCTGAAAAAAAAACGCTTTATTCGAAATAATCAAACTAGCTACGGCTAACCAGCTAGGTTAAATGCTAAATATCGTTGCTAGCCGGCTAACCCCACGACGATCTCTTTCCCAAACTCAGTGACTAGAATTAGCCGGGGTGACGCCCTTTAGACCGTCAGTGGCTAGTTGTCAATCAAAGTGGCGCCACTTAGATTGACAGCTATGAATTGTGCATAATGATGTATGCTGTATATTTTAAACAAACGCCTTAGAAAAAAATTCCCCCTCCCCAGAGTTGTCATGGAGTAGAAAAACAGCTTATGAGACTAGAGCCATGTTTTGAACCAGGCTGTAAATATGTTTTTTTTCTGTCGTAAAATCAGACATTTTTTAGCGCCGGAGGTTGCCGCTTGGTCCATTCTCACAGTGGCTCTGTGACAGGGCACCTCGTCGTTAAGCTCAACCGTGTTCAGCTTGTTTCTGCTCGGCTCGCCTCACTCCGTCGACTCCCGACACTTTTGCTGGCTGCCACTCTCACCCATTATGCAGATTCCCCGCCATGCCAAGATTTAGGGTTGCCCCATCTGACGCTCGCCAACACGCTCACACACAAACACACGGGGAGCCGTCTTTGTTTATTCTTCTTCGCCTCATTGGTTAATTAGTCATCCACTCAGTCGTCGCGGGTGCGCTCACGTCTCTGCTGTCACTCGGTAATTGCTGGATGTGTTGAGACGACACCTAATTTGGACAAGGGTCGGCGGGGAGACGCAGGCTGAGACCTTTTCAGTTCTGGCTGAGCTGTGACACTGAAGGATGAGGGAGGCTGGAAGTTTTTTAAATGTTGTGCCGGTGGCAACCTTGACGTGAGACTTAAAGCCAATGTGTTAAGAATTTTCATGTGATTATGGCATCTGTCAAATTGAATTCTGATCAATTACAGCTTTGTTTGGAGAAAAATGCACCAATCCTGATGAGGAAATGCTTTCAGCTCATTGTGACTGGGTTGTACATTGCTGTCAGTTAGAATGTCTTTTTCAGTAGCGCCACTGGGGGCGCCAAAGCGGGAATTTGTCTTCTTTAAACACATAATGGCTTTAAAGCAAGCGGCAACCGCCGCCGCTGAAAAATGAAGCCAATGCGGAAGTGCAAAAAAGCTGCAGTTCCTCGAATAACCACTAGAGCAGGCTGCAGAAGGGAGTCAATTACATTTGAGCCCCATGTTAAAATGTCCGATTTTACCACAGAAAAAAACATATTTACAGCCTGGTTCAAAACATGGCTCTAGTCTCATAAGCTGTTTTTCTACTCCATGACAACTCTGGGGGGGGCGAATTTTTTTATAAGGTGTTCGTTTAAAATATACAGCATACATCATTATGCACAATTCATAGCTGTCAATCTAAGTGGCGCCACTTTGATTGACAGCTAGCCACTGACGGTCTAAAGGGCGTCACCCCGGCTAATTCTAGTCACTGAGTTTGGGAAAGAGATCGTCGTGGGGTTAGCCGGCTAGCAACGATATTTAGCATTTAACCTAGCTGGTTAGCTGTAGCTAGTTTGAGGATTTCGAATAAAGCGGCTTTTTTCAGCCAATAGCGTTCATTCAGCCGGCCCATAGGACCCGCCTCAGCTCCGCCCTCGCTCCACCTCTTTGTCTATATTTGGAGTAACCGGATTTAGGCTACCAAGATGGCTACACACTACGATTTGCTTTATTTTTGCTCTTCAGAAACCTATGGGTGACACTACATCCATATTTTATACAGTCTATGCTTTAAAGCAACTTTGTGTTTCCCAGAATGAAGACTGCATTTCCCATGAGCACCACCACCTCATGTTGTAAAGATTTTGATCTGGCTAGTGTGTGCATTTGTTTTGGAAGTGAGTGAAAGAAAGACAACTTGTTTTAATAGCATTTTTCTTTATGTGGCTATGTTAGATTAATAACTGTAATGTGACGATGATGAAACAAAGCAAACAAATCCCTGAGTGTTTGTCGTGCCCTACCTCATAAATTAACACTACACACACACAAGATGCAATGAAGCACATGTATGGTAGAGACAGTGTAGTAGCAGTATGGGGATGCCTGTTCCTCGAATGCAAAGAGTGACTGAACTGACTGGCTCACTGTGTGTGATGTGTGATGAACACTGGCGGCGTGTCTCATTAATGTCTTACAATGGTAGAACCAGGGAAACATATTTGCCATTACATACCATCTACATTCATGCAGCTGTTGCTTGTTTTGCTGTGATCACCTCATTGAGTATCGTCATGTTCATTGTTGTTAACATAATGCAAAGCTGGAGGTTCTATACGATCTGAGATCTCTGGTGTTCCCTTTAGTGGTAGGTGAACAATCCATAGACTGTATAAAATATGGACGTAGTGTCCGTGACGTCACCCATAGGTTTCTGAAGAGCAAAAATAAAGCAAATCATAGTGCGCAGCCATCTTGGTAGCCTACCTCCGGTTACTCCAAATATGGACAAAGAGGTGGAGCGAGGGCGGAGCTGAGGCGGGTCCTATGGGCCGGCTGAATGAACGCTATTGGCTGAAAAAAGCCGCTTTATTGGAAATAATCAAACTAGCTACGGCTAACCAGCTAGGTTAAATGCTAAATATCGTTGCTAGCCGGCTAACCCCACGACGATCTCTTTCCCAAACTCAATGACTAGA
>JBBMOC010001749.1:0-10348 GCA_037975185.1 Centropyge bicolor
TATCAGCAGATATTGGCATGTTGGCCGATATTATCATGCATCCCTAATTAACACTGGGCTAACCTGGTCATATTCAACACAAGAATCAATAACAAGGAACAGTGACTCTAGTAGTCTTGGAGGGAGAGAGGCCCTATAGTCCACACTTGCTTTACTGGCCAATAAAAGCGTTCCACTCAGCCATGCTCTTCTTGTAAGATGATGTGAGATCTCTCTCATGGATGTTGTCCAAGAGAACCTCTGTCTGTATGACTGAAAGCAGAGTGGCTACACACCTTGGATATGTCAGGTGTAGGGTATAATTGTAATGGGGGGTTATGGATAAGTTGAATGAATAAACCAGATGCTATTGTAACTTTTGAAGAATGATCGGGTGGAGCACACTTTAAAATTGCCAAGGAGGACAAGGAGATGATGGTTAAAAATAAAATGATTTAATATAAAATGTGACTAAAACAAGTTAAAAATGCCCACAAATAAAATAGGAATTATACTAAAAGTCCATTTAATTTATATAAAACAAGTGGGCTAAAAACATGCAATATAAAAGTTAAAATGTTCGGCGAGGGTTAAAACAGCACCGTCCTTGAGCGGGGGCTAAAGTGCAGTCGGGGGTGCAGGCAGCTGGTCCTTCTGATCTAGGTCGGTGGATCCCTCGCTCACACGCACCAGGTCGCACACGTGTGTTCGGCTCCGTGACACTTCTCCACTCGTCCAAAAATCCCACCCGGCTGGCTTTTCCTCCGGCACGCTGGAAACCCTACACGGACACAACAACAGGCGGCAGTATTCGTTCTTGTACAACCAACCAATGTAATTAGCTTAGCTTGTGCCCGACAAGTGCTACTACTTCCTTTCCTGGTACTTAGACGGCAGGCAGGGATTTCACCCTGCCTCTGCGTGTTGATCGCGCCGTAACACTTGCGGCCCCAGCGTGCTCGTGGTCCCCAGTGCGTGCGCCTTTCCTCTGCTTTATCGCCCGTGGTGCAGCTCGGTCCTCGGCCTCTCAATCTCGCTCTCGCTCCGCTCCCCTCTCCGGCGTCTCGCTTGGTGGTTCTATTGTACTTAGTTTCCGCCACAACACAGGTGAGGCTGATTACTCTGACTCAGTGATTGGGGGAGAAAGTCATGGTTGTGGGTTGTCAGGGCAACGGCAGGTGGGTGGCGACAAGTTATTTAACATGCAAATACACAGCAATCAATAAAATCGTGCATGCACAGAAAAATAAAATCACAGCAAACAACAAAATCACAGCAAGGTATAAAAATATATAAATACAAGGATAAAACACCACACTCCTTTGGGCCGGATCACATAATAGTAGGCCATTAGTTATAAGGCACCCTCGGTAACCTTGTCTTTTGGAAATGTGGTTATTGGCACATCTCCTACCGCCAAGAGGCAGTTGGACAGACTCACGATCAGGACTGGGCAGGAGAGAGGGCGCTTCTTCAAGTAGGCATTAGGGTCTTCTTTGTCCTTTAACACACAACACAGACAACCTTCTGTCAGGATAATGCACTTTTGTTTCAAGGATCATTTTGGTATTTTGGAACCTAAGCCAGAGGGTAGAGGGTTGTTTACAAACACATTACTTTACAAAGAAAGATTATGACAAATGTTGCAATACTGAGAAAGCTACATCTGAAATTGCCATTTTTAATCAATCCCCAAGGCATTTACTGTTCACATATGTCTAGCCTTCCTAAAAAAAACAGAAAACCAAGACCAGGGTAGTCTTCCTTGGTTTTCATTAGGGTGATAAAATCTGCTACCATGTAATGCATCCATTTTTGTACAAACTCTGACATTGAGAGCCACAGACATCTAACCAGTGAAAGTCCTCTTTCCAAAAAAATGTTTTGGGTGCCTTTGAAGGCTTAGAACATACAATATGTGAATAGGAAATACATTGGGAGTCATCAGAGGCAGCACCTTGAGTTATAATTCTTTCAGTTCTGTAGTCAAAAAGCTGGTCAAAGGTATACAACAGACACAATGCTTTAAAAAACAAACATTTAACCAGTGATGGGATAACCATCATGGATGAAAAAGGAGGTCAACTAGACACTAGCACATGTATTTGACAATTAACATGCCTGAAGGTCTACCCTAAACTCTGATCACTAATAACACCAAAACATCATTGTTTACCTTTGTCCATTCCCATTGGGGGTTTCAGCATCTTTTTCCAGACACCAAAAAACTGCACTTCTGGCAGAAGTCATGCCATCTTCCTTTCACTTCATCGATGAAGTTGCAATTATCTTTATCCAAAATGCGATGAAGCTCCTCCATCACCTATGAAATATTCAGTATACCAATACAGACATGTAAATGCATCACTTAGGGGGAGGGAATTGGTATATTAACCATTGTGTGTTGTTTTAATCATGCACAGTCAATCATGACTTACATGTCCAATGTCCTTGAAACAAGGATATGCTTCGAGAACCTGCTTGTGTCTGTCATCCTCGCGAATGGCACCTGAATCAATAAATGCTCTTCTGGCTTGAAATTCCAAATCCAGGAGATGAGAGACATCCTGATGGTTTGGATTTTTTTCTTTTTAACAAAGCTTGTAGAGTTTTGTAGTGCTTGGCCAAGTTTGCTGGACTGTAGGTGTCTGGACTGTCAACATCTGCAGGCATGTTAGCTGTAAAACACAAAAATACATGATTAATACGCCTCATTTTAAAAAAATAATCTCATGTTGCTAAATGACAAAACATGCCAGAAATCTGCCATAAAAAATCCTACATTAATATTAGATTATACTTTCATGGAGTTAAATCTTTCAACAAACTTCAACCCTGCTCCCAACTACCAAATACCAATTCATTTTTCAGAATTTAAACCTTTGAAATGCCAGTTTATTTACACGAGTGCTACTTGCTCTAAGCTCATATTGTCATGCAATCACATACAATTGCATGTAGGCACACAAGTACACCCCCACAAAAATGCACACACCCCGACCAAACACACACAGAAATGAGGTAGTTGGACGAAACTCACCATCAGGACTGGCCAGGGTAGAGGTTTCTCCTTCAAGTAGGCTGTGTGGCCTTCTATTTCCTTAAACACATAACACATAGATCCTACTGCCAGGATAATACACTTAAAGGATCATTTCGGTATTTTAGAACCTAAACCGAAATGCCTCTAGTGAGGAACATGGCCTTTAAACACACAACATTATTTTATATGTTGAGCGGTTATAGAAAGTAGTGTTGCACAGTCTGATACTAAAAAAACACTGTGGCACCAAGCTGCTCAAGATAATACAATAGGCTTTCATTAATACCGATACTTTATGAGTTACATCGTTCTAATAAGAGCTATGTTTCTTCACATGCGACAATGAGGCTGTGGCTGTGTGTGTGAGTGCATGGCTGTTCAGTGCTTTGCTTTCACAAAGCCAGATTTCTGTTAAAAGTTATTTAAAAATTTAAATTTTTTTTTACAATAATGTCAATAAATTGATCATAAAACAGCACAAATGTATCCTCCAATGCCCATTTTACAGCCTTTTACTGTCATGTCAGGACTGTCATCTTGACCCAATAATGTGGGTTTATTAGTTTATATGAAATATAAATACTTCACAAGGGTAAATTTGTAAATGCTTATTTGAAACTCACCTTCTAATTCACTTTCTTTGCTGCCCGAGTCTGTGCTGCTACTCCCTTCTGTGGACCGATCCAGAATGATTGTTGAGTCACTTGAATCAATTTCATCCGTGTCTCTTGCCTGCTCAAGACGGCGCCTCTTTGTAGAGCTGCAAAGATTAGTCAGTTAATCAATTACTTGTCAACTGAAAATCAATCAATCAATCCATCACTTTATTTGTATAGCACTTTTCAAACATACAAAATGTAACACAAAGTGCTTCGTACAATAAAAACCAATACCCCCTCACACACATACACACAAACAACATACACATCATTAAAAATAGGAACTGAGAAAATGCTATCACAAGTGCGGAAACACTAGAAGCAGATCACCCAGTCCCCCAGTGCTTTGACATGATTGATCATTTTGAGTCATTTCTTTCTCTCATTTTTTTTGGAATAATGTCTGAATATGATTTCAGTTTCTAAAATGTGAATTTTTTCTAGCTTGTGTGTCCTCTATGACAGTGAAATGAATATATTTAGGTTGAGGTCAAAACAAGACATTTGAGGAAGAAAAAGCGATCAACATTGTTTACTTTCTGACATTTTACTGTCAAAAAAACGGATCAATTAATCTGGAAAATGATTAACAGATAAATTGTCTTAAAAAAAAATCATTAGTTGCAGCCTTACCTCTTTGACTGTCTTCCACCTGGAGTGTTTTTTTGGGGGGATCTCACATTTTGCAGTCTTTTGGACAGCTGTGCATACACAGTGACCTGTACAAGACATTTAATACATTTTTCAAACCGCTACTAAAAATGTCCAACATGAAACACTTTGGTCATAAACTGGATGCATTTCACTTACCCATGTATTCTTGATGCCTTGGTCCTGTAGCATGGGGTAGTACAGTACTATTCTCTTTGCCATTGCTGTAATTTCTGGTTTTGATGGGTATCTGTGTGATTCTCCATCCCCTTTTGCCCTCAGGATTGCAATCATGCTAGTCATTGTGTTTCGGATGAGCCGGCATCTGAGCTCCTTTGACATTTGGCAGTTGCGCTCTTCGCCATTCTTTGACAACTCAAAGTATTGTTGGCGGACTTACTCAAGTTCAGTGTCGGTGTGCAACACATATTCTGGAGAGGATAACT
The DNA here is from genome assembly GCA_037975185.1 of Centropyge bicolor. Classification (NCBI taxonomy): domain Eukaryota; kingdom Metazoa; phylum Chordata; class Actinopteri; family Pomacanthidae; genus Centropyge; species Centropyge bicolor. Next base: position 4,779 of record JBBMOC010001749.1, read on the forward strand.
TCACAACCTTTTCAGGGCTTGTGTACTTTGCAGGAGTTGTGTTCAAAGGAGTGGATGTCTGTCGCATGGGTGACTCATTAATGGAGGAAATGCCCGAAGAATTTAGGTCGTCTTGTCCAGATTCCTGTAGATTAAAGATAATGAACTACTGCAAAATGCAACATTTCTTGATAACACAAACTACAATGCAGCACTGACAGCACTGCACAAGTGTAACTAAACAATCTGTTCTATGTGATCAACTAACTGAAGACATATCAATTAATCTATACTATACAAGACAGAATAGAAGAGAATACAAGTAATATATATATATATATATATATATATATATATATATATAATATGTAGTATTTTAACTGCAATTAGCCATGATTAATCACAGAGTAGTATTGCGATTAATTGAGTTAACTATTGTAATCGTTTGACAACCCTAATTAAAAGGGATAGTCCTCGATGACAGGCTCATTCCATTATTCCCTTTTTGGTCTTGTGGTTATGTAGGTTAATGGTAAAGCTATCTAATTTGGCAGGAATAATTAGGCTGTTTAATAATGTTAGACTACATAAACATTTAAACACTTGACAACAGCCTACTGTAACAAGGAAGGTCACAAAAAAAGGATGGTTTGGTTACTGCCTATAGGTGTTACAAGATAAGAAAATAACTGCAAAAGGAACAAAAACAGAATAAACTTAACTAACAAAAACTGAATTGAACTCACCTGTAGGCTACTATGCCTGTTCCAAAAACACTGTGCTGTTAACTCAATGTGCTGCTGCCAACTTAAATAGGTGGTTCGTTAAGGCCACGTCACCGAGAAACTGACCTCCAATACACCATGACAGGCACGCCAGACCATTCTTCTTCGTAAAAAGTTCTCTGGGCCTGGGAAAAGATCCCGCAAGTCTTCACGAGACAGGGTGCCCAGCATTGCCTCGCTGATGTTTGCAGCTATGAACACATTGAAAGACAAACATAGCAAGATGAAATAGTGCCCTAGAAATGAAACTGCACGGGACTATTAAAAGCTGACATTTTCATTCAAATTAGGTTGCTAGTGCTAACCAGTTAAGTATAGAAATGTAGATAGCTCATTGGCTGCTGCTGTATGTTGTAAAGAAGTTAATAGTATAACTAGGGCTGCCCCTGACTGATTACAGTTGTCATTTGGGGTCATTAATTGACTAGTCTCTAATTATTATGATACGTATTTTGAGCCGCTGGGGCAACATCATGGCTTGAAATCCAGGTCTACGACAGAATGTTACAAGTAACATAGTTAACACTGAACCACATTAGAGATAAAAGTGCAAAACCATAATAATGCATTAATGCATTAATAAATATGCATTGTCTAATCAATGCACATGACACACTGAGCCAGCCGCCTGTTAATTGCAATGGCTACAAAGGAGTAATGATTATGAATATGTCAGAACAACCAGCAAGAAAAAGCTGAACATTTTGTTGAAATTTAAAACAGCATGACATCTTTTTAACCTGTAGCACCTACACAATAACATATGAATTTTCAAACTAGGAATTTTACAAGCGCACACATGAAGCATGCAGCACACTGCAGTAAATGTGTTGGAATTGAATAAATACTGCACATACTGTGCTCGTTTACTGTTAGCATGTTGCTCATTAGCTTACGACTGCCTGTAGGTTGAAGAAAATACACCTGCATGAGTAACTACAAATGTTCCCGAAATGAGGCCTTGATCAAACTCGCGCCAGTAATTGAAGACGAAAATTCGCTTCAACATCACTGACCATATTATGTGTTGACTAATTTAATTTACACACCTCTGTGTTCGTATACCTGTGTAAAACGTATGTTCATTTAATATGTTTTAAAATAACATTTGCATACATTACCCCGTAAATCAACACTGCAACCTCATCCAATTCTTCCATGCTGTTAGCTGGCTAACCTTAGCTCGCACCTTGCTGTCCGTGCTGTCTCTGTTCGGCTGCAAAGTTACACGATAAACACACATTGAAACATCGATAACATTCAAATGGTGTGTGATGTGAACTACAAAAAAATGAGCACTGTATACAGCATTTTAACTTACCTGCAATGAAACAAGGATTCAAATTAATCTCTGCCAGTCTCACTCAAGTGCAAAGTACGTTGCGGGCACGTTGAATTTCAAGAGTGCCTGGCTGCTGACGTCCATCGGATCATGCGCAGGGCGCAGGCGGGTGTAGCCATAGTAACAAGGTTTTTTTTTTTTTTTACGGTAAACACAACCGCAGCCTTGCTTTACCGACCCGAAACGTCCTTGCCTCAAACATGATTTGGCGTTGCTTCATATGCTACGTATTTGTGGCATTGACTCTAAAACAACTTTTGAGTCACATTAACACCATGCACAGTCGCAGCTCTGACTTTCGCGTGGTGTGTGGAATTGATGGCTGTCCAAGTGAGTACAGAGTGTAACTCCTTCTACTATCATGTAAAGCGGACACACGCGCATCATCTCCTCCGAGTTGAAGCGGCCGAGGAGGAAGGATCAACTCGCCACGGTTTACCTGGAGCTAGTGAAAGGACAGCCTCAAACGACCAAACTAATGCAAGCTCTGTGGCTGACGACGGCTCAAGCATCGCCATTCCAATGGTAAGTCGTTGTTTTTACACAAGCCCGATAAACCGTTTTTTAATAGAGACCTTTTTTTTAACTATTCACATAAAATACATTAAGACTCGTAGTGTTCATACAGCAATGAAATGTTTTTGTATTTTGATATGTGGAGTGAGACTGTGGAGCTAAAGCAATGTTCAAACATGATCTAGTCTAAATACAAGTGTGAAGAATTTATTTTCATGAGGTACAGGTATGAAGAAGGGCTTTGATAATGGCCAGGGGTTTGCAAAGATTAGAATGTGTGCTACATTATGTGTAAATACATTTGTTTGTATGATTATATGTGGATATGTGAGTATATTTATGTTTTGTACATGTATAGTTTTATTATATATCAATTAGATGTATTTAAAGAAGACAAAATAATTCACTGATTCACAAGCCCAGGATAATAATTAGTTTATAAAGGGGTAGGATTAAATGTATTTACACTTTTTCCTACTCCTTTCCATGCAGTTAAAAAATGTTTAAATGTTTGTGGACAGAGTCTATGGCCTGTCTTCTTTTTCTTTTTCATTTCTTTCCCTTTTTTCCTGTCTTGTTAATCTGTTTTCAAGTACTGTTTTGTTTTTTTATTTATCATTTTAGTTGTTATTTTACATGCTTGAATTACAGACATCAATCAGAAAAAATACACCCATCACCTACCTTTTTATATGAAGAAATCTAGCTGGCTAGTTAGCTTACCCAGGTATTTACTGTCAGATTGTCTGGTGCTACCTACCAATGCCACTATTTTCCCTGTCTTAATAGATAGGTTTGTCGTTTAAACTGTTTCAGAGTGGATTTCAAGAAAATGGAGAGGGTCACAATGTTGACCTTTCAAAACATGCAACTGCATTTCTTCTTCAAGCCAGGGAAACCCATCGACTGACACAGGTAATTTATGCTATGAATTTTCCAATGAATTCTATTTCATTGTTAGTGTGCTTAAAAGCAATACAAAACTGCTTCGGCACTGTTCAGACCTGGCATCTTGGTTGATCTTATCACAAGTTGACAGCTTTAGGTATGTCAGTGAAAGGCCTGACATTAGAATGTGTCTTCAATTGCTTTGAGTGACCACTTGTGGTCAGATCTCACTTCCCCACTATATATGCAAATAGAAATATACTTTGCTTACAAAATCTGCCCAACCACTATATTTGCTGAGCATGAGCTAAGAATAGACACACCAGAATGCACACAACACTAACACTTTGATTTAGCACTGTCCTCTTGTGATCCGATTGCTCAAAACACATAATAAAATCAAGTGTAAGCAAGGTCTTAAAGCTGCAGAAGGCAATATAATTTCGTTATAGTTTTGGTGGAAATCATTTATTCTGATCATTGCATGTCACTAACAATATTTTATTGAAGGGTTCCTTTTTAAAAAGTGTGTCTGTGAGTTTGCATGTTGATTGTATTTTTATATGAATTTTATAATGTAGTATTTTTGTTTGTTGATTTGGTTTTTTTTCTCCTTCCTAGAGAGCTGTTAACCAAGTGGTGAGTGGAGTCCAACAATATCAGGGCGCATTATTGGAGCACCTAAAACAACAAATGAGTGACATTATTGAGAGACATTCTGGGGACCTGGATCAACTAAAGAGTGATGCAATGGGTATTTGACCAGTTTGTTGACCCTTTCAGTCAAATTGCTTCCACCCATTTGCAGGACAAGACCATCAAAGAACTGTTAAAACCAGTTGAACCAGAGATTATTGTTGCAAAACAAACGGTGTGTTATGTGAAACTTGGTGACTCCAGAGTTCTTGCCATTAAGGATCATTGTTTTCATTATATACCATTGGTGAAAAGTTTGGAGCAACTGCTATCACATCCAAGAATTCTTGCAATGATTGATGAGAAGCCACGGCCATGCAAGGATGGTTTTTTTCACGATTTCATTGATGGAGACATTTTTAAGTCACACCCACTGTTTTTGAAAAATCCAACAGCATTGCAGTTGATTTTATATACAGATGAAATTGAGCTATGCAATCCTCTTGGATCTCGGGCAAACAAAAACAAGTTATTATTGATTTATTACACCTTAGGTAACATCAACCCTAAATACAGATCAAGACTTGCTGCCATTCGTCTGCTTGCCATGGTAAAATCAAAAGCTCTTTCCCACTGTGGTATTGATGAGATATTTGAGAGGATTAAACATGACTTAATTGAGCTGTATGACGGTGTCCAGGTTGTCACTGCAAATGGTGAGAGAAAAATTTATGGGGCACTTATGTCTGTGTGTGGAGACACTCTAGCTCAGCATGAAGTGGCTGGATTTAAGGAAGGAGTGGGGTTTGCCTACAGTAAATGCAGGCACTGTGAATGCCGCTTTGACGACATGCAGGAACAATTTAATGAAGATTTGTTTGTTAAACTGACCATGGCAAGTCATAACAGGCAATGTAATGACATTGAAAAGGCAAATACTGACTTTCTGAAAGACAATCTTAAAAAAACATATGGTACAAACAGGAGAAGCAAGTTAACAGAATTTCCTCACTTTAATATAATCAATCAAACCCCACAAGACATCATGCATGTTATTCTTGAAGGTGTTGCCCCATATGAAATCAAATGTGTTTTAAAACATCTTGTGCTTTCAGGGCATGTGGACTTAGATACCTTCAACAGTGCAATTATTTGTTTCCCTTATTCTCCTGTGGATATGAGGGATAAGCCCTGCCCCATATCTGTAAATACACTGTCATCAAATGACAATAAATTGAAACAGTCAGCTGGGCAGATGCTGGTTTTGTTAAAGATCCTGCCATTTCTCATTGATAAAATTGGAGAAACTCACTACACACAAATGCTTCGAAAGATGTTAGAGATAGTCAAAATTCTGTTTTCACCTATTATTGCTCTCTCAACTCTTTCAAGGCTGAAGTTTTTAATAGAGCAACATTTCAAAC
>JBBMOC010001750.1:0-10342 GCA_037975185.1 Centropyge bicolor
CCACCACAACTTCCCACAACTATAGACAGAAGCATGACCAACAAAAACATATTTTCTGTTGTAGACACCGTCAATCTCTATTAAGGGCTCTCTGTCTTTCTGCTCTCTTAGAGCTTTGTAAAGGCCTTCTGCATGTCTGCTGTCTGTTGTGAACAAGCAAGGTCACATGCAACAGCTACACTGACTGACAGGCTGCGGTGGGACATTTCTGCGCTCTTTGACCAAGCATCAAGGCGCTTTACTCAGAGCAGACCTGACTATGAGCTCCAACAGGATATGAAAAGAGGAACGAGATGCAACAGCTATTTTAAGTTCTTGCATGTTAATGTGAACTTAAAATGTACAAATAATGTCTATAAAAAGAGTTTTTAAAGATGCATCCAGAGATGTCTACACCCACATAGATCAGAAATCTTACGAAATACAATCTACACATTGGTTGATTCTTTCATTTAAATCTAACTGTATTGATTCAATCACTGTATTTTGGTCAGACTTGTCATGTCATGTACAGTGGAATATATTTTTGCAGGCATGTGAAGCCTGTGTGCTGATAACCAGACAAACTTCATTTAATATCACACTTCAAATTTATGCTCTTGCCAAAAAAGTTGAGGGTGGGACGAGTGAATGATGGGCACCTCCCCCTCTGACAGAAAACACCAATCAGAAGGACCAAAACCACAGAAAACGGCCATAATAAAGGGACATGACTGAGACTAGAACAGAGAACGAGACAGGAAGAAAAGACCCCTTTGAATTCACACCTCATTTTTAGAGTCCAACCACAACGATGCTTAACTTTCCATCTATCATTTGTTTGTTAGTGAAGAGACTATACAAATGTATTGATGTTGATCACTGCATAGCATTAGATAGATAGATAGATAGATAGATAGATAGATGCAGTTGAAACAACACAACACAGATCACATTAATTAAACAACAAGGTTACAAGCTTACATTACTTAAAAAGACATAAAGTGCAACAGAACAATATGCAAGTCTTATTGCTTGTGGCAGAAAAGATTTCCTGTATCTATCCTTGTGACAGCAGAGCTGAATCAGGCTGTTGGAGAACGAGCTCCACTGTCTGTCCAGCAGCTGGTGGAGAGGGTGGTCAGGGTTATCCAGAATGGATAACAGTTTGTCCGGTGTCCTCCTCTCCAACACAGCTCAAAGGTGTCAGGTTTGCAGCCGATAACTGAACCAGCCTTTTTAATCAGATTGTTGAGTCTGTTCGTGTTTCTCACTCTGATGCTGCTTCCCCAGCAGACGACAGCAAAGTACAAGGCACTGGCCACCAGTGACTGGTCGAATATTTCCAACATTCTACTGGAAACATTGACGGGTCTCCGTTTCCTCAGAAAAAAGAGTCCACTCAGGGGATGAGTCTTATCCACAGCTTTGTTGTGGGTCTTCCTGTCCAGCTTGTTGTCAATGTGGATGCCAGGGTACCTGTAGTCTTCCACCATGTCCACCTCCTTTCCCAGGAAACACACGGGCTGTGTCGGCGTCCTCTTCCTCCTGAAGTTGATCACCATCTCCTTAGTATTGGCCATGTTGAGGTGCAGGTGATTTCTCCTGGACCACTCCACAAAATAACACACCAGCAATCTGTACTCCCCCTCCTGCCCGTCCTTAATGCACACAACCACTGCAGAATCATCTGAGAACTTCTGCAACTGGCAGGACCCAGTGTTATACTGGAAGTCAGAGGTGAACAGAAATGGAGACAGAACAGTCCCCTGTGGAGCTCCTGTGCTTCTCACCAGCGTATCAAACAGATTGCTGCCCAATGGGACAAACTGTGGTCTGTCTGTCAGACAGTCAGTAATCCAGGAGATGGTGGGGCGTGTCCACACTCATCACATTCAGCTTCCCACTAAGAATGTGTGGCTGGATGGTGTCGAATGCACTAGAACACATCTCGTCCTGTCCCTGTTATTGTGAAGATGAAGGAGTTCACTACTCTACATATGTTGACCCAACATTTCTTTATGTTACTGCAATCACGATAAAGTTCCCTCTAAAAATGAATGAACCTCTACGTTTCCCTGCAGCAGAGTGTCTCTGTCTCACTGCCTTTCAGCTAATGCATCTTGTTATGTTGCAACAGGCCTCTGCCCAGTTTAATAGCAAAGAAACCAAACAAACATTCATAGTCCCCAGAGGAAGAATCTTTTTACGTTTGGTGATCCACTGACTTTTTCTCTAGCGCCACCAGCAGGTTGGCATGAGATTTTGAGTGAAATGTTGGACTTATTGTCAAGAAACTTCACATCTCCCTCAAGATGAACTGCAATCACTGGTGATCCCCCAGACTTTTCATCCAGCGCCATCATCAGACCAAAAAAACTAAAAACAGTTATTGAAGGAAAACTGATTAAGATTGAGTGATTTTGCTATCAGCCCTAAAGGATTAATGCTAATGTTCAGTGTCAATGTGTGTGTGATGTCGTACCAGCATCGCGTCACCGTGTCAGCTTTCTGTTCCTAACCTTAGCCAAGAGTTTTAGTCATCATAGTCATATTGAGGTTTCCATGAATTGACTGTGTTTTAATTCAGAAAATAAGATCAACAATATTCAGAGCTTTTGTTTGACACATCGTCTGTGTTCGCTGTGTCAGTTTTACGAAGCATCATGAGAACCAAACACAAACAGACAAAAAAAGCGTGCGACTGGTGTTGTTTCATGTGTTTGAGTTGGAAACTTTTGGTTGACATATTTCCACTGTGGTCATACAATGAAACACCAACATATTAAGAGACCAATCAGATTGTTCAAACTTGTACCCGCCCATTTGATAGGATTACATTAAGGTCTGAACTAACTGCAGTCGCTCAAGTGGAAAGGACAGAAAATGCTGATCATATTTTTCATCCTGCTGATGCTCACATTGGGCCGTAAGTATATGTAGAGAGGTCGGATGTGCTCCATCATCTTGTTACAGTAACATAGAGGAGGTGAACAAATGTGTGTCTGTTGTTAATCACTGTTCTGTGTTTCTTTATTTTCAGGATGCACAGACGATCAGAACTTTGTGACAAAGACTGTTGCTGTTGGACAAAGTGTGACTCTGACATGTACACACCAAAAATCTGTGGGCAATGAAAACTTTTATTGGATGAAAGTTGTGGCTGGAAACTTACCTGAAGTCTTGGGAAGAGCAGCAAGTTATAGTGATGATCCTGTGAATGAGATTTCTCACATCACTTTTAAAAAAGTAGCAGAAAGATTTGTTCTCCATATTCCACAAACAAACCTGACGGACACAGCATTTTACTACTGTCTAAAAATGCAGCTATTCAAAATCACTTTTTTGAAAGGAGTGTTTCTGAGGATTGAAGGTAAATATAGAAAAGCACAGGCCTAAATCTCCTAACATCATTATGTTTATAATATGATCCAGTTTTTGATGCCAGTCTATAACATTAACATGATGCAGAGATGTGTCTTTGATTCGGGTTTAAGGATTAATGTGATGCATTTTTCATTTTCATGAAAGTGTGTAAATATTGTGTTATTATTTTCCCAGGATCTGAACCTGACATCACTGCCGTCGTTCAACTCCCTCTGTCTGGTCCAGTCCATCCTGGAGACTCAGTGACTCTGCAGTGTTCGGTCCTCTCTGACTCTGGCAAGAAAACATGTCTAGGAGATCACAGTGTGTCCTGGTTCAGAGCCGGATCATATGCATATTACTGTGCTGTGGCCACATATGGAGAGATACTTCTTGGAAAGGCAACAAAACTGGATGTTGAAGGTAACTGTGGCTACATATCTTTACAAGGGGGGAAACTGCTATAATTAACTAAGGTAATTAAGGTACATTATTGAGGAAATAGCTTTGATCTTATCCAGTAACATGAAGTATTTGCTTCTTTTAAAAACATTTCAGATGTCAGCACGTGTGATTCACAGACAGACGATATAATTCTCTATCTGCTGTGCGCTGCTTTGGCTATAAGTCTGATTGTTATAGCCTTCCTTGTTTATGCCATCAGGGAAAAATCCTGTGATTGTTGTAACGGTAAGAGATGTTATGAGTACATTGATCTATTAAACTGTGTTTCTCAAAGCTAAAATAACATCATTTAATTCACATTTGTGACCTGTATAGTGAAATCCATAATTTTCAACTATTATTTATCTGTTTTTAATAATAAAGCCGTCACGCTGAAAACAAATGCTGCTACAGTCAGTGGTGATCAGCAAAGTCAGCAGGTAAAGAATTCAAAGACCTAACTCAGCAACTTATCAGCATGTATCACAATCTGCTCTCTCATTTTCAACTCTGCACTTTCTTCCCTCAGAGAAATGAAGACAGTTTAGTTTATTCTACAGCAAACTTCACCAGGATGAAAGCGAGCAAAGCAGGAAGAAGAAGGAGACGATCTACGCTGATGTCAGGGCTTTGTGATAGATGAGCAACTTAAACATTGGATTCGACGCTTGTTAGATTTTTATGACCATGTTCTGGGTTGGAGATTGCATTTCAACTCCGGAGTCATTAACATGATATAATTAATGGGATGAACAAAATATTTTCATTGATCCTCACTGATACATTTCAAACTCTGTGTAAACATAAATGATATTTTTATGTCTTGTTACTTCAGAAAAGGAAATCAAGCCACATTAAACAGCTGATCTTTTGTTGATGGCCTGTTGTGACTTTTATTAGAAAATATCCATGTTGAGGGAAGCAAGAGAAAGGTTTTCTGTCTCTTTTATCTGGGTTGCTGCAGCTTTGGTTAAACTCAAAACATGATGAGAGAGAGAGACACGAGCAAACGAGCATTTAGAGGTTTTGACAGTGAACTGCTGTCTGTTCACCACAATTTCCCACAACTATAGAAAGAAGCATGACCAACAAAAACACACAGGGAGCATTTTCTGTTGTAGTAATTTCTGTTAAGAGAAATATTTTGCCAAACAAATATCCTGTATGACAAAATGTGTCGGGATAACGCCTCAAATAAATAAAGTCCTCTGTCTTTCTGCTCTCTTAGAGCTTTGTAAAGGCCTTCTGCATGTCTGCTGTCTGTTGTGAACAAGCAAAGTCACATGCAACAGCTACACTGACTGACAGGCTGCGGTGGGACATTTCTATGCCCTTTGACCAAGCATCAAGGCTGTTTACTCAGAGCAGACCTGACTATGAGCTTCAACAGGATATGAAAAGAGGAAAGAGATGCAACAGCTATTTTAAGTTCTTGCATGTTAATGTGAAGTTAAAATGTACAAATAATGTCTATAAAAAGAGTTTTTAAAGATGCATCCAGAGACGTCTACACCCACATAGATCAGAAATCTTAAGAAATACAATCTTCACATTGGTTGATGTTTTCATTTAAATCTAACTATTGATTCAATCACTGTATTTTGGTCAGACTTGTCATGTCATGTACAGTGGAATGTATTTTTGCAGGCATGTGAAGCCTGTTTGCTGATAACCAGACAAACTTCATTTAATATCACACTTCAAACTTGTGCTCTTTTTAAAAAGTTCAGGGTGGGACGAGTGAATGATGAGCACCTCCTCCTCTGACAGAAAACACCAATCAGAAGGACCAAACAACAGAAAACAGCCATAATAAAGGGACATGACTGAGACTAGAACAGAGAACGAGACAGGAAGAAAAGACCCCTTTGAATTCACACCTCATTTTGAGAGCCCAACCACAACGATGCTTAACTTTCCATCCACTATTTGTTTGTCAGTGAAGAGACTGTACAAAAGGTTGTCCAGTCTTCCTCTCCCTGTTATTAAAAGAGTTCACCACTCTACATATGGTGGCCCGCATTTCTCTGTGTTACTGCAATCACCTTAAACTTTCTTTTAAAGATCAGTGAACCTCTGCATTTCCCTGCAGCAGAGTGGATCTGTCTCACTGCCTTGCAGCTAATGCATCTTGTTATGTTGCAAGAGGCTGCTGCCCACTTTAGTAGAAAAGAAACCGAACAAACATTCGTAGTCCCCAGAGGAAGAATCCTAATAATGTCAGAGTTTGGGCTTTGCCTCCCCCTTTCCTTGTGTTTCCAGTTGTTTTCCCTCCCTAATGTGCCATGCTTGTTTCAGTCTGTCTCAGTGTTGCTGGGCCCATCTGATTTTCTGCAGCTGCTGATCCTCCTCACCTGCACCTCATCTACAATCAAGCAATGCTGTCTTTAACCCCGGTTCAGACATCCAGACCCCGCCAGATTGTTCAGTCTCCCTTGTGGTACAAATGTCTAGGCCTCTTTTCCTGCGACTATTTTCGATCATTTGTATTTTTGGTGTCTTTCTTTGTGCCTCAGATTTTCCAAATGAGCTCCTCCATCACTCAAGCTCCAACCTGCCTTGCCTCAGTCATCAGCAGCCTATTTGGTCATCCACTTTCTACTCCTCTACCTGCCCTGCTCAGCCGCACCTGTTCCACCCCAGCCTATTCTCTCCAGCCAAGCCTTCAACCATGCTTTTCATTTTCCAAGTATAAACTGTCAAAGCCATTCCGTTTCAGGCTCTCTCTGCTTCTGGGTCCTAAAAGTGAACAGCCTTAACAAAGAAGTTTAATGATCCACTGACTTTTCTCTAGCGCCACCACCAGGTTGACATGAGATTTTGAATTGTTGGACGGATTGTCATGAAGCTTGGTGAGCACCTTCACATTTGTCCCCCTCAAGATGAAGTGCAATCAATGACAATCCCCCCCAGACTTTTCAGCTATTGCCATCATCAGGTCAAAATTTCAATTTCTCCAATATGACTTTCAAAGTGCTTTGGGACATAAAAACAAAAACTGAAGCAAAAATTAACATTGAGTGATTTTGCTAATAGCCCTTTCGGATTATGCTAATGTTCAGTGTCAATGTGTGTGTGATGTGCCATCATCAGGTCAAACTTTCAAATTCTTCAATATGAGTTTCAAAGTATTTTATCTCATAAAAACAGAAATTGAAGCAAATATGATTGATTTGAGCAATTTTGCAATCAGCCGTTTAGAATTAATGCTAATGTTCAGAGTCAATGTGTGTGTGATGTAGTACCAGCATCGTGTCACCATGTCAGCTTTCTGTTAATGACCTTAGCCAAGAGTTTTAGTCATCATAATTATATTGAGGTTTCCATGAATTGACTGTGTTTTAATTCACAAAATAAGATTAAAGACATTAAGATGTGTTGCTTGATGGATCATCTGTGTTCGCTGTGTTAGTTTTACGAGCCGCCATGAGAACCAAACACCGTGAGACAACAAAAGCGTGCGGCTGATGTTTCAGTTGGAAACTTTTGGTTGACATCTTTCCTCTGTGGTCAAACAATGAAACACCAAAATATTAAGAGACCAATCAGATTGTTCAAAATTGTACCCGCCCTTTTGATATAATTATATTAAGGTCTAAACTAACTGCAGTCGCTTAAGTGGAAAGGACAGAAGATGCTGATCATATTTTTCATCCTGCTGATGCTAAGATTGGGCCGTAAGTATATGTGGAGAGGTCTGATGTGCTCCATCATCTTCTTACAGTAACATAGAGGAGGTGAACAAATTTGTGTCTGCTGTTAATCACTCTTCTGTGTTTCTTTATTTTCAGGATGCACAGACGGTCAGAACTGTACGACAGAGACTGTCGGACAAAGTGTGACATCTGACATGTACCTACAAGAAATCTTTGCATTTTAGCATTGTGACCTCATGTGGAGAGACACTTTTTGGAAACAGAATGAAAGTGGACCGTCACTCTGAAAACAAATGCTGCGACTGTCAGTGGTGATCAACAAAGTCAGCAGGTAAAGAATTCAAAGATGGAGCTCCACAACTTATCAGCACGTATCACAATCTACTCTCACATTTTCAACTCTGCACTTTCTTCCCTCAGAGAAATGAAGACAGTTTGGTTTATTCTACACCAAACTTCACCAGAATGAAAGCGAGCAAAGCAGGAAGAAGAAGCACCGCAAAGGAGACGATCTACGCTGATGTCAGGGCTTTGTGATAGATGAGCAACTTAAACATTGGATTCAACGCTTGTTAGATATGACCATATTCTGGTTTTCGAAAATTGCGTTTCATTTCAGAAGTCATTAACATATTATAATTTTTTGGAAAAACAAAATATGTTTCATTTATATATTTTGTCCAAACTGCATAAAGAAGAACAAGATTTTTGTGTCTTGTTCCTGAAAAGGAAATCAAGCCACATTAAACAGCTGATCTTTTGTTGATAGCCTGTTGTGATTTTCTTAATTTTTTCACTTTTATGAAAAAAGATTCATGTTGAAGGAGGCTTGAGAAGTTTTTCTGTCTCTTTTAACGAGACAGGAAGAAAAGACCCCTTTGAATTCACACCTTATTTCAAGAGCCCAACCAGAACGATGCTTAACTTTCGATCCACCATTTGTTTGTGAGTGAAGAGACTACAACAGTATTGGTGTTGATCACTGCATAGCATTAAATTGTCAGGTCTTCCCGCCTCTGTTATTGTGAAGGAGTTCACCGTTCTACATCTGTTGGCCCAGTATTTCTCGATGTTATGGTAATCACCTTACACTTTCCTTTAAAAATCAATGAACCTCTACATGTCCCTGCAGCAGAGTGGCTCTGTCTTACTGCCTTTCAGCTGCATGTTGGTATGTTGCAAGCCGAACAAGCACTCATAGTCCCCAGAAGTAGAATCCTAATAAGTTTGGTGATTCACTGACCTTCTCTGTAGCGCCACCAGCAGGTTGGCATGAGATTTTAAGTGAATTGTTGGACAGATTGTCAAGAAACTTGGGGAACACATTCACATCTCCCTCAAGATGAACTGCAATCACTGGTGATCCTCCAGACTGTTCATCCAGCGCCATCATCAGGTCAAACTTTCAATTTCTTAAATATGAGTATTTTACCTCATATGAACAGAAATTGAAGCAAATATGATTGATATTGAGTGATTTTGGTATCAGCCCTTTAGAATTAATGCTAGTGTCCAGTGTCAATGTGTGTGTGATGTAGCACCAGCATCACGTCACCATGTCAGCTTTCTGTTTCTAACTTTAGCCAAGACTTTTAGTTGTCACAGTATTATTGAGGTTTCCACGAATTGGCTCTGTTTTAATTGATGAAATAAGATCAAAGATATTCAGATCTTTTGTTTGATAAACCTTCTGTGTTCACTGTGTTAGTTTTACGAACAATCAAGAAAACCGAACACCATGAGACAACAAAAGCAAACAAAAGCTGATGTTGTTTCATTGGAAACTTTTGGTTGATATGTTTCCTCTGTGGTAGTACAGTTAAACGCTGACGTATTAAGAGACCAATCAGATTGTTCGAAATTGTACCCGCCCATTTGATATAATTACATTGACATCTAAACTAACTGCAGTCGCTCAAGTGGAAAGGACAGAAAATGCTGATCATATTTTTCATCCTCCTGATGCTCACATTGGGGCGTAAGTATATGTAGAGAGGTCGGATGTGCTCCATCATCTTCTTACAGTAACATAGAGGAGGTAAACAAATATGACTCTGTTGTTAATCACTGTTCTGTGTTTCTTTATTTTCAGGATGCACAGACGATCAGAACTTTGTGACAAAGACTGTTGCTGCTGGACAAAGTGTGACTCTGACATGTGACCACCAAAAATCTGTGGGCAATGAAAACTTTTATTGGATGAAAGTTGTGGCTGGAAACTTACCTGAAGTCTTGGGAAGAGCAGCAAGTTATATTGATGATCCTGTGAATGAGATTTCTCACATCACTTTTAAAAAAAAAACAGAAAGATTTGTTCTCCATATTCCACAAACAAACCGGATGGACACAGCATTTTACTACTGTTTAAAAACGCAGCAATTCAAAATCACTTTTTTGAAAGGGGTGTTTCTGAGGATTGAAGGTAAATATAGAAAAGCACAGGCCTATAACTCCTAACGTCATTATGATCATGATAATATGATCCAGTTTTTGATCCCAGTCTATAACATTAACATGATGCAGAGATGTGTCTTTGATTCGGGTTTAAGGATTAATTTGATGCATTTTTGATTTTCATGAAAGTGCGTAAGTATTGTGTTATTATTTTCCCAGGATCAGAACCTGACATCACTGCCGTCGTTCAACTCCCTCTGTCTGATCCAGTCCGTCCTGGAGACTCAGTGACTCTGCAGTGTTCGGTCCTCTCTGACTCTGGCAAGAAAACATGTCTAGGAGATCACAGTGTGTCCTGGTTCAGAGCCGGATCATATGCATATTACTGTGCTGTGGCCACATGTGGAGAGATACTTCTTGGAAAGGCAACAAAACTGGATGTTGAAGGTACTGTGGCTACATATCATCTTTACAAGGGGGGAAATTGCTATAATTAACTAAGG
>JBBMOC010001751.1:5000-10339 GCA_037975185.1 Centropyge bicolor
ACAAATAAAACATTTTCTGCTGTAACACTGAAGATGTTTCATTTTAAATTCAAGGTTTGTATAATATTCCCACAGTATTCCTGTAAAGAATGCAGGAAAAACAGCATTGGGCCATTATTGGGTGTTTCTGGCAGTCGACTCAGAACTCGTAAATGAAACCACTGCACTCCACACACACACAAACACACACACACACACTGACAGACACACACACACACACACACACCACTGCTCAGGATGATGATGCTGATGAGAAAGCTTTAAGCTTCCTTTTACTATTCTGGACAACAAGCTCTCCAAATCCTGGATCATAATGTATCTCAAACACACACACACACACACACACACACACACACACACACACACACACACACACACACACACAGGTAGAACAGAGGGAAAGTAAACAAGTTCTCACACACACACACACACACACACACACATGGACACCACAAAGAAACATGCCCTGCTCCAGCACTGCAGCTCTAATGGAATCCCTGTCCAATCTAATTACTGGAGATATGGAGAGTTTTCTGTACTTCTTTGCTCTCGGCCCATTCTGATGACACACGGCTTGTATTTGTTCTGCCTTATACCTGAACAAACAGGCCACACACTCACCTGCCGATGCTTCCAGCAGAAGCCGCTCTGCAGGAAGTTTGAATTCCTGATCGATAATGTCTTTCTCCATCCCGGCCACCACGCCCGGCACAGGCATTCATCACTCAGATTTAATTCTCTCTCTTGCTTTTCATCTTCATTTTTTTTCTGCCTGTTTTTCATCTGTCACTCTCTTTCTCTCCTTTTTTCCTACAGTATTGGAAAGCCTGGTTCCTCTCTGTGATAGATGTTTAATCCATGGCCACTTCTGAATAGTTCATGTAAAGTATGTTTTTTTTTTTTTCCTGTTTAATCTGCTTGTTGATTTTTACAGTTACTATTACTGTTTGTCTGCTTCATTAACTCAGTTCAGTGTATTGAATAACAGACTGGTAATCATGGACCTGTACTTACACTTTCAGCCATTCACACTGCCACCACTTCCCTCAGTCCTTGGACTCTATGTTATTGATTGTATATAAAGGAAGAATCAAATACTTCTTGCACTTGAATTTTTTTTAATTTTTTTTTTTTACATTTCACTGCATCTTTATCAACCCTATTTTTTCTTCTTCTTTATTTACTGATAGTGTAGAAGCCAAGTGTACTCAAGGCCCACTCGAAACTCCGACACTGACATTAACAACACAGGATAGAGAATATAATATATATACAAGCTAGCATCACCTACACTTTACTCAATGTCAAATAGTGTAGCTCATGTTAAGTCTTTATTATATTTTTTCCTTCATGTTTGTTAATGGATCTGTTTTACTGTTTGACACTACAACGACTGTATCACCCACAGGGACAATAATGTTGCTACGACCAGTCAGTGTATACAGATAAGATCAATTTGTGGAGCTTTCTTTCTGATAAAAACTGGATGGTGTCTGTGTAGTTCTGTTGTGTTTCACCTCGCCTCACTGTTGATCTCTGAGCTGGAAGTCTTCCTGGCTTCTTGGAGTGTGAGGAAGCCTAATGGCTCCAATGGGAGTGACACCAAACTGTCTTTGATAAATTGTTTTTAAATTACAACATAATTTCATTTGGGCAGCAATTTCCACAAGACTCCTACAGAGAAGTGATTCAGGCTAGATCGGGATTGGCTTACAAACACACACACACACACACACACACACACGTAAGCCGTCGCACACACTCATGCAAATGTGCACATGCACATAAAACCAGAATCATCTGCTTTGGTGAGGATAGTGTTACATGACCTGCAGCCCGGAGGCTAACCGAATTACCGTCTTCAAACTACTAAAGTGGTCATTAAGGACACTCTCTCTCTCCCTGTCTCTTTGTCTCTGTCTCTCGCTCGCCCGCTCGCTCACTCTGTTTCATCATGCTCGCTAACCTTTTTCCATCATTTTTCTTAATTATTCCTCTTGATCTATTTGTTCCCCCCTTCATATTTTCGCCCACTCTCTTCTCCTTCTTTTATGGACACTCTAACTTTGTTTTTCTTTAATCTCTTTCTCTCTTTCTGAGTGCTGCTCGCTCTTATCTCTCTCCATCCTGCCATCTGCTTCTCCTCTTTTCTCCTCCCCTCTCGTTCGGTCTCTCTTTCTGTCTTTGCTGGTAAAAGCTTTTATTGTTGCTTGTCTTGGTATCACTGCTCCGACTTGTCTGCATTATTACACACACACACACACACACACACACACACACACACACACACACACCATGTAATATCAGTGATGAATGTTTAAATGATGTGTAATGATCCCAAACCCTAAACCTTGTTAGCCTTGTCTTGCCCTGGGAAAACACACACACACACACACACACACACACACACACACACACACACACACACACACAGAGAAGGTNACACACACACACACACACACACACACACACACACACACACACACACAGAGAAGGTGCAATGCTACTTCACATGCAGCTCAGACGGCACTTGTAGCTGGGATAATGGATTCCGATCAGTTGACGAGTTTACTTTGGACCTACACTGCATCATATGGCCATTACGCTCTGCACTCATAAGACCGGCCTCTCTCAGCGCTGGGCGGAGCCTCCGGTCCTCTGAGCAGGCAGCAAACATCATGCTTTTCTCATCGTGGTTCCTTGACTATGGAACAACCTCCTGAACTTTCAAATGAATGCACAGTTTCGATTTGTGTTGTGTTTTCTGTCACTTTTGAATTTAGGATTTTTCAGACTTTGACCTTTTTTTTTCTCCTTTTCTTTAAATCTAGAGCTGAAACAAAATATCAGCATCTACTGTCAGGTCCATAAATATTTGGACACAACATTAATATAAAAACATAAGGTGTTCAGCATTGTGGCTCTGTACTCCACCACAGTGGATTTGATCAAGATGTGCTTTAAGTGCAGACTTTCAGCTTTAATTTGAGGGACTTTACATCCACATCAGGTGAACAGTGTGGGAATACCAACACATTTTATATTTGCCTGCCATCTTTTTAAGAAACCAACAGTAATTGGACAAACTAACGTAATCATAAATCAAAGTGTCACTTTGAATATGTGTATAAATCCTTAGCAGTCAGTGACAGGCTGAAGTCTGGAACCCACAGACACGACCAGACGCTGGGTTTGGACCCTGTGATGCTCTGCCAGGACTCTGCTGCAGCTGTCCTCACTTCCTGCTTGTTCTTGGGCCATTTTCCCTCAGTTTTGTCTTCAGGAAGTGAAATGTCTGCTCAGCTGGATTCAGGTCAGGTGACTGACAGAACATTCCACTTCTTTGCCTTAAAAACTCTCTGGTTGCTTCAGGTCGTTGTCCATCTGCACCGTGAAGCTCTGGAGCATTTGGCTGAATATGAGCAGATGATCACCATGACACCACCAGCACCATGCTTCACTGATGAGGTGGTGCTTTGGATCTGGAGCAGTTCCTTCTCTTCCCATCATTCTGGTACAGGTTGATCTTTGTCTCATCTGTCCAGAGGACGTTGTTCCTGAACTCCACAGGCTCTTTCAGATGTAGGTGAAGCCTCTGTGTTCTCTCTGGTGAAGTCTGCTCTTAACTGTTGACTTTGACACAGATACACCTGCCTCCTGAAGACTGTTCTGGATCTGACCAGCTGTTGTGAAGGACTTTTCTTGACCAGTGAAAGGATTCTTCTGTCATCCACCACACTTGTTTTCTGTGGTCTTCGGGGTCTTTTGCTGTTGCTGAGCTCACCAGTGCCTTCTTTCTTTGTAAGAATGTACCAAACAGTTGATTTGGCCACACCTCATGTTTTCTCTCTCTCTGATGGGTTGGTTTGATTTTCAAACTAATGATGGCTTTCTCCCCTGATGGTGAGCTCTTTGGACTTTTGAACATATTGAGAGATGACCTCACCAGATTCCAAACACACATTCCACACCTGAAATGACCTGTAGAACTTTTATCTGCTCCTGTAAATGAAATCATGAGAGGATAACACACACATGGCCGTGGAACAGCTCAGCAGACAATTTTCTAACTGCCTGTGGTCCCTTCAAAAGGTGGAGGACACGTATAAAAAGTGCTGTAATTCCTACACTGTTCACCTGATTTGGATGTTGATTGTTTCACTTCAAATCCATTGTGGTGGTGTATCTGGGAATACTAAAAGCTGTGTCAATGTCCAAAATATTTATGGACCTGACTGCACTTTTGAAATGGATTAACCATTTTAATTTGACCCCTTTGGAATTTTATAATGAATGGATAATGAAACTAGTCATTAGTTGCAGAAATGTATTGTGTAACATGTATCTGTTGTTTTTGCTGTTATGACCTCACATAAACTTCTGGCTTCCCTTAAACCAGCTCATTTTGGGGCACTGAAACAGTTAATATCTAGTTTAAAATAATTTTGTTCGTTCATTCACACCACTATGACAGAACAACTGAACTGAATGGAACTGAAATGATCATTAATGGACACAGTTTTCTGTGTGTGAGGACACTGAAGATTTTTTTTTCTTTTGGTATGAAATTGGTTTCATTTCTACTCTTGTCTACCAATACACATCAAAAAGCACAAGCACAAGATGCACGGTGGCTACAGGCCATTGTATGCCATTATAGAGTACACTGTTAGAATAGGTATGTTAGGGGCTGACATCAATCAAGAGCAGGGACATGAGCTCCACCCCCCACCTCACCCTGCTGGGACGGACTGACAGTTCACGGTAATGGAGAGGAGCTCACACCAATCTGGACTCAAGGATCAGAGAACATGGATTACCACATAACTAATGATGATCCTTGAAAATGTCACTGCTGGTGCTTGTATTTAAAAATAGCCCTTAATTTCACTGATGTCACTGATGCTGCTGAGATCGATACAAAGTAGACTCATATAGTCTGTAGATAAAACACAGTTTTAAAAAAAGTTTCAAAGGAGTGCTCCAGAGAGGTAATGTTATACCTCCTAAAGCTGGTGACATCTTTTAACCCCTTGAGCCCTAAGCTATTTTTCAGGCCTCTGCTTGAAAATTACATACCCATAGTAAAATGAGTGTATCTCTGCAAACACAAGGTCTATTTGAATAATTCTTGTGTCATAATAAAGGGAACATTTGTAAGTTTTGTTCAGATGTGTAAATATCAGTATATATGTTACTGAGTAAGAGTAAATGAAGATGGCACACAGCACAAATGAAAAATTTCAGGTTCGCCTGAAAGAAAAGCACTTTTAGGATAATAATGCCTTTAAAAGACAGACAGACAGACAGACAGACAGGCAGCCAGACAGACAGACAGA
>JBBMOC010001752.1:0-10327 GCA_037975185.1 Centropyge bicolor
AGTGACTAGAATTAGCCGGGGTGACGCCCTTTAGACCGTCAGTGGCTAGTTGTCAATCAAAGTGGCGCCACTTAGATTGACAGCTATGAATTGTGCATAATGATGTATGCTGTATATTTTAAACAAACGCCTTATAAAAAAAATTCACCCCCCCAGAGTTGTCATGGAGTAGAAAAACAGCTTATGAGACTAGAGCCATGTTTTGAACCAGGCTGTAAATATGTTTTTTCCTGTCGTAAAATTGGACATTTTAACATGGGGCTCAAATGTAATTGACTCCCTTCTGCGGCCTGCTCTAGTAGTTATTGGAAGAACTGCAGCTTTTTTTGCACTTCCGCATTGGCTTCATTTTTCAGCGGCGGTGGTTGCCGCTTGGTCCAAACTGAAATATTCCAACTATCTGAATGCCATGTAATGTTGTACAGAACTTTCTTGTCCCCAGAGGTTGAACCTTCATGTCACTGTTGATCCCCTGACCTCTACTCTAGCACCACCAGCAGGTCAAGATTTTTAATTCTAATACTTTGCTTTATGATCAAATACCTTTAGTAATAATGTTCCCATCAGCCTCAGCTGGACTTTGTTGACTGTCAGGGTGAACTTATCTACACTGGAATTCCTGTCAGGATGT
The DNA here is from genome assembly GCA_037975185.1 of Centropyge bicolor. Taxonomy (NCBI): domain Eukaryota; kingdom Metazoa; phylum Chordata; class Actinopteri; family Pomacanthidae; genus Centropyge; species Centropyge bicolor. The sequence goes on from JBBMOC010001752.1 coordinate 632, forward strand.
GATGATATGAGTCCTGTGGGCAGTGGTGTTTGTGTCTTTGCAGGATTGAACGACTTCCCCTTGATAATCCTGGTATCATGATAACCATCATTCAGAGGAAATTCTATTCAGAGATCTGACGGCGTTCCTCATGGATTCTTCTTTCCCCTCGTGGTCGTTCGTGTCTCCAGGTGATCCGTAAGGTCAACAAGCAGCACGCCATCTTGGACGTGGACGAGCCGGTCTCTCAGCTCCACAAGTGCGCCTTCCAGTTCAGAGACAGTCCACACGCATACCTGTGTTTATCCAACGACACCATCATTCAGTACCAGGTGAGACTCTCTCCCTCCCTCCTTCCTTCTCTATCGTCCTCTGCTCATTCCCTCAAACGTCTCCTCCATCCTCTCCGGCCCTCCAGGCTCCGCCCACTGTCAGAGACGCCAGCAGAGTCGTACTGAACGACGGATCCTGTTGGACCATCATCGGAGTGGAAGCAGTGGATTTCACCTTTAATCAGGGTCTCGCCTGCATCCAGACCCCTGTTACTCCTTTCCCTGTCATCACTGGGTTGGAGGTGAGTTAGAGGAGCGGACACAGGCCACAATATTGGATGGATTTCCGCACAAAGATCAACCTGTAAATGACTCGGTAGAAAATCCACCATTGTTTTATCACCTGTATCTGTTTCATCAAAGACACTTCATCACGTCACACAGGTGAACGGTGGAGGACACGTCGCCATGCTGGAGATCCACGGGGAAAACTTCAGCCCTCACCTCAAAGTCTGGTTTGGAAACAACGAGACTGAGACCATGTTGAAGTGAGTTAAGAGACAACGAGAGGAGATTTAAGATGAACAGTAACAGAGATGAGAGATAAAGATATAAAGCTCATCAAATAGTCTCTGATATGATGAACTCTGTGTCTGGGTTCCTGGTTTTTTAAGCAATCCTCATTCAGCATCTTCTGAAGAATCTGACCCAGATACCAGAAAGGAGAGAAGAAATATAACCACAGGTGTATCAACACTTGTTTGTATGATCTTACCTGCAGACTCCAACAGTTGTCATTATACGTTTACTGGCCTGCTGCTCTGTCGTCTGGTTGTCTTTAATAGCTGAAGGGAAAAATACTTTGTCTCGCACGATTTAACACGTCGTTCACATCTCGCTCCGACATCAGGAAGGTTTCAGCCTGAAAGAATGTTGTTTAAATGTTTTCCTCTTGTGATGAGCAAACACTCGAAAACTAGCCTTCGTTCTGTATTGTTACTCCTGGCTTCTGTTCTGAGGTGGAGTTTTTGCTTTAACGATCAGTTTTCAGAGGCCCTGTTTTTTTAATTTATGGCCGTTTCGTGCCACTCGCTCTCGTGCTGCTTTACCACATCGGCACCAGGTGCAGAGTCGAGCAGCTCGAAGGGCAAATTAAAGTTTGAGTCCTGCTCTGTGAAGCCACTCATAAGAGTTTAAAGGTGCATTAAGTGGCACTTCCACACGAAATATTATGTAACTGAACAGGTTTGACCCAAATTATAAAGCAGTTATTTTGCAGTTTGTTGAGGAATTTTCAGCGAAGCAGAACAGACTTTCAGCAGAGTTTGTCCTGAACATCGAGGGAGGTTTCGGGTTGGGCGGCTTTTCCCGTGACTTTGGATAAATAAGTAAACACAAAGAACAAAAAGCACTTAATCATGTAGAATATAACAATATGTCAACATATGATATTAATGTGTTGAAGTTGTTCCTGTGAAGAGTCTGAATGCTGCTGAACAACAATAAAACAGAACAACAGGGATTTACACAAACGTCCAAAAACAGCCAAAACTTTACACCCTGAAAGCTTTTAAAGGACTGAAGATAACAGTTATTTTCATTATCAGTTAATCTGATGATTATATTGTTGATCAACTGCTTGATCAATAAAGTATCATAAACTAGTGAAAAATCTCCAAGGTGACATTTTCAAATATTTAGTTTTGTCCAACCAACAGTGCCAAACTAAAACTGTCACTTTACAGTAATTCACTACAAAGAAAGGCAAAAAATCTTCATGTTGGAGAAGCTGTAACTGAGCTTTTGGGTTTTTTTGATTGAAAATTTTCTCTATTATCAAAATAGCTGATGATTCATTTCAGTTGACCAGCTAACTGATTAATTGGCTTATTTGGAGTTTTGTTTTAGCTTCATTTAGGAAAACCATCTCCTCATTTGTTCAGGACAAAATTCGGCACTTTGTTGGGGAAAGAAGACAAACAGTTTTCGAGTACAACAAGTTTGACTAAAAATATCTTCAACAGTCCTGACATTGAATTTTCTGAACTTTTCTATTTAGCTGTATTCATTCGTTTTGAGGCCGTTCAAGCCAAGACTGGACCTGAGAAGCATAAAGGCTCTTGTGTTTTTCCAGGAACTCTTGGCTTTCAGAGAACAATCTTCTCTCTAACTCATGTGCAGCGAGTCTATAAGTAACAGAAGGGCGAGGCAGAAATCTGACATCCAGGCGATTCCTCACAGAATCTCATGTGACGCATCCCGAAGAAAAACAGCCTCTCTGACGTCAGAGTCCACCTCAGACCCCACACCTAAAGTGCTGAGGCATCGTAAGTCAGGGTCTCCGGCTGAGGGCGGCTCGCCACCGGCTTCTGCAAATATCCCTCCCATCGAGGAAAGACGTATTTATATAACGCAGTCATCCACAATGCGCTGTTTGTACGAGGAGCTGCAGCCAATTAGGAACAGGATCCCTGGCTGCCGTGCGAGCCAGAGGTGGACTAAAGCTTCGAATGAAGCTCCTTATAAAAGGACATTCAAAGCTTCTGCTGCTCACCAGTGTTTTGTATCAACCACAGAATTATGTTTAGTCTGTGACATAATCTTCTAATCATCTGCTGCCACAGTTTATTTTAAAGCATTTTCGCAATTTCACTAATTCACTTGCTTTTGTTGCTCCTTAACTTTCCTCACCTCAAAGTTTCAAACCAGCAACAGTGCAGATCATTACAAATAACAAAGTTGTCTCATTTCTGTGTTAATTTTTAAAAAGTATATAAAAGTAAAATTTGATAGAAGATTTCACACGAGATCACACACAGACACAAAGCAGCATTTTAATCAGTCTGATTTCTGGTTCCATATTTTAGCTCTGCTTTGGTTTCCACCAGCTCCTCCACTGTTCAGCTGTTTAACCAGCTAGTTGCTGACTGTTTGTCTGCTGTTTGGTGTCGGGGAGTTAGAGAACAGTTGGCTGAAGGTAAAAGCAGTGAGACTGAACCAGAACAGTGAAGAAGCCAAAACAACAGCTGAAAGTCACCATAAAACTGTCGTGAGCTGAGGAACCTGCAGAGTCAGGTGATAATTATCTGTTTCACATCCAAGTAATCATGTGATCGAACATACATATTGACGAGAGCAGCTTTATTTTGCTCCTTTCTCTGAGGTTTTTCTGGGGTGTCATTTTTAAGTTTCCATCCTTACAACAGCAGCAGGTGTGTTAAAGAGAATGTGGATGGTCACCACTTTGACCTGGATCTGCCTCACAAACAGCTCCTTGTTTTTCTGCTCAGGTCTCCCAAGTCTCTGCTCTGCGTCGTTCCTGACGTCTCCGTCTTCACCGACGGTTGGCGCCGCCTGCGACGCGTCGTCACCGTCCCTCTGTCTCTCATCCGATTGGACGGCCTGATTTACCGCACCTCCTTCAGTTTCACCTACACCCCCGAGCTCCAGCCGCCTCCGTCCGTCCGGGGAGCAGCAGCCGGGGGAGGGAAGAGAGAGGGGGGGACGGAGGGAGGACAGGAGGAAGACGTCCTGCTGGAGACCATCCACCAGGAGTTCACCAGAGCCAACTTCCACCTCTTCATGCAGAGCTAGCTCACCTGTGGACCCGGTCCTCAGGTGAATGGACACCACTGGTCTGGGATCAGTGCTGCTCTGAACTGTGCAAACTTTCACCCATTCTGGACCACGATGTTCCCTCTGTGTCCTTTTAGTCTTTGCTGGAAAGTCTGTCAGATCCAACGGCCAATGAGACAATCATGAAGACGTCATAGTAAATTAAGGGAAGAGAAAAGTTTGAAGTCCATCATGATATGAACAAAACCCAGTTCCTCTGCATCGTTCAGGCTGTTTGAGAAATGTTGACATTCAGAATTATCATCACAGAATCTTAAATCAATCAATCAATTGATGGTGCTGGTTGCTTTCATTCTAAATTGTGGGTCATTCCAGAATTGGAGGACATTTTGGCTTCCAAATTCTTGAAAAATAAACCTTCACTTCTGCTACATATTCATCAATAATAGGTAATAAACTATCAAAAGCTTGATTAGCTCAGCTTACAGACAAATGGTACAAATTTTCTCACATGATTTATTTGGTGTTTACAATACTTGGTGCAACGTTACTCATATCACAGTAACAGGGTTGCAAATCCATCCTAATGTTAGCTTTCTCTCAGGAGTAGAAGCTAGCTGCTTAGCTAGCTGTTACTGCTGAGGAAGAGGACAAACTTACCTATGAAAATAAGTAAAGACATTTTTTTTTAAATTGTCTTATTCTGATTATAGGCATAACAGGGTTGCATGAGGTAGAGTGAGACATTCAATCAAGGCTAACTATGTTATAAAAATATGAAAAATAGAAGAGAGGACATAACTTTGCTCGACTCATTCTTTTGGAAAACTGTTTGATGATGTCAAGTCCAGCATATCATGTGATTCACTGCTTTCTTCTTCTTCTACCATGCTAAAAAGGTTATGGTAACAGGGTTGCGTGCATGTTGGGGGACACATGTTCCATGAATAATAATTATTATTTGAAATATTATGTTCATTAAAACAAATGTTCCCACAGCTACAAGAGACAGCAGTGAAACAAATAATACCAAAAAAATGAAATTTAAATTTCATTTTAACTGTTTTATTTGAAATTCAATTTGGTCATTAGAAGGAAGGGACAAGAGAAAAATGGCATTTTAGGGGGTACTCCAGACTTATTTGGTATTTTTAAACTATTTTCAAGCATTCTTTTCTTTTAGTTTTTTTAGATTTGCTCTCAGGACAAGTAAATTTACTCAGAAACTCCATGTTTTATTATTTTGTATGTGGATTATTTAAAATTTGATGGGTGGGACGTAAAATGTCCAATTCTGGAATGACCCTTATATTCTCATGTTACTCAGATACATTGGTAAAATGTGTTTGAGAGAAACGACAAACCACCAGAATGTTTTATTTACTGCATCAATAATCACAAATCAATACATTTCTTGCAAATGACTGTAAATTAGGACACAAGCACATGAACGAGTGCTGCTCAAGCAAGCAACACTCGTTCATGTGCTTGTGTCCGTTTCAGCACTTTGTATAAACTGTGTGAATTTCTCAGTGAATAAAATCAGGTCATAAAGATGTGAAGACTCTTGTCACATCAGCGCTCACGTCTATCACGATTCTTGCAGATACTGAACAGTAGAGTTGGATTGACGTCCCGGCGGTGGACGTCCAGAGACGCTGCTCTGACATCTGTGAAGATGGACGAGCAACAAGAGCCGATTCCCACAGAGCTGTGAGGTAATGAATATTATATTATCTGTCGGAATCAACAAGAATGTGTTTAAAGGCAACAACAGTTCAAAGAGCAAACACCCAGAGAGGCGTCTGTGCGATGTGTTCAGAGCCACTGAGAGGCGATGGAACAGAGTGTAAAGTGAACTGTGACTGACTCGGAGAACAAACAGAGAACTGAGCTGCAGCGACAGGGAGGATGTTTTTTCTGGAGAGTGGACACGAGAGTCAGAGGCAGAGATGTGAGCGAGACCACTTTCAACTCAATATGCTGTGAAGGGATGGAGGACGTGTGTGTGTGTGTGTGTGTGTGTGTGTGTGTGTGTGTGTGTGCGTGTGCGTGTGCGTGTGTGTCTCTGTGTGTGTGTGTGTCTCTCTGCGTATCTCTCTGCGTGTGTCTCTGTCTGTGTGTGTGTGTGTGTGTCTCTGTGTGTGTCTGTGTGTGTGTGTGTGTGTCTCTGCGTGTGTCTCTGTCTGTGTGTGTGTGTGTGTGTGTGTGTGTGTGTGTGTGTGTGTGTGTGTGTGTGTGTGTGTGTGTGTGTGTGTGTGTGGCACTTTGTTGCTCAGCTGTAATAGCTCACGTGGGTTTAGCAGTGAAGTAGCAGCGCAGGTCTCCCACAGGATCTGAGTGTTTTCAATTACTTTACCATCAGTGAAGTGATTTAAGAGACTCCGAACACTTTAGTTGATGAAAATGATATTAAACTTAAACAACCTCAAAAGACCAATTATCAAACAGTGGCGGTGAGAGAAAACCATTAAAACAGGCTGGAGACACTTTCTGAATGTAAATATCCTGAAACTGTTCAATGTTGCATCAAAGAATCAACATCTGAATCCAACATTAGAGGTTTAGAGTTGATTTCTGCTTCTATTCTTGTTTTTCTTGCGTAACAATGAAAACCCTTGTTTGAAAACTGTAACGTCATTGTAGCTCCCCTCCAGTTTAATCACGGACGACCAGGTGTTCCTTTGCATCCAGACATTTATTCCCGACGTCATGCCGTCAATACGAATGCCGTGAGAACTGAATAAATATACAAAATCATAAGTATGAATACGAATTCAGAAAAACACAAAAGTATAATAAACATAAACAACAGCATAATGAAAATATGCACACGTTTCATACCTCATTGGCCAGATAAACTTTGGGGGAGAAACTTCCAAAAGAAAAACGATCTTCTTATATCCTCTCATGCGCTAGCATTAGCATAGTTGCTCCATGCCGTGATTTTTTATAGTGCGTCTAAACAATTTACCTGACGCCAACAAGGTAACATTGGTTCCGGCAGAAAGGTTCCCCTTTAAACACACACCACTGTGTCATTTTAATCTTTTCAGCTTACAAACAACAACAATAAAACAATTTCATTAACTAAATTATTCCTGTTAATATTACTTTTTATAAATGAATGAACTTAAATTGCGCAGCTGACTTTAATGGCAGCTACAGTCATGATGAAATGACTTCGTGTTCAGTTGATCCTGACGAGTTTTGGAGTCAAAGCTTCTGCTGTAAACTTTGTATTCAGCATCACAGAGCTGCGTTATTTCACTCTGTGTTTCCAAAGAATCATTTAAAAAAGTGAATAAGAGGCTTCTTATGACTTTGTTCTGTCTCTGGACGTGTCTGATGTTCTACTGTATCACGCATTAGAACAGCAGACTTCAGAGCCCAGTGATGACAGAAATCCCACAGATCAGATCCAATAATCCACGTCTGCCTCACATTTTGTCCCTTTGTCCCCCAAAGCTTCGTCCTTACAACATTAATCCAATTAATTAAAGTGTCTGGTAGCAGCGAAACTGAACAAACCGACAAAGCCGAACTCGGTCGACTCTGTTCCAAACTTTGTTCCAACTGTATGTTTGATCTGTTTGGAGTTTTGGAGTCATCCAGTGTGGTGAAAAGTGCAACCTAAAAGCTCTTTTGTTCCAACCAAGTGAAGCAGGAGATAATCACAGCGGCATGACAGGACCTCCCACGTGGCTCAAGAGCTCTATACTGAACCCAAATTTCAGCCTCTTTTCATCCTCGGCATACTTCTCATTCTTAACGTGGCTGTTTTTTCATCAGCCATCACTATGTGACAAAGCTCTTTCTCCATTTTCAGAGTAGCTACAACTCACAGAAACCTCTGCAAAGTTTTAAAATCCTGACTGATTCTGAAATCAGGTTGAAGCTGACGCAGGAGGAGAAACTTCACATGTTCTTCTCTCTAATGTCAAACATGCACACAAACAAGAACGTTGTTTTTTGGTGAACAGTGGGGGTCAGTAGACAGGTGAGGGTGTAGGTTTGGAGGGGGGGGGGGGGGGACATGTCCCTGCCAATAGTTCAACAAACGTCTTGTAATTATATTTGGACTGAAGTTACGTAGTTCTGATTTGCCCTTCCAGAGCACACTCGTCCAAGATGGCAGGGAGAGAGAGAGTTTTCACAGACCACATTTAAAACACAAAGAGAACAAAATGATCTAAAACGTGTAATTGAAATGATGTTGTGTCCCAAATCTTGATAGCGACTCCTCCTCCGATGATCCAGAGGGGTGAATCAGGGATAAATCAGCCCAGTCCTCCTGTGGTCCTGAAGAACAGCAGGTGGATGTGACCTGATCTGAACTGAACGTGTGTGTGTGTGTGTGTCTGTGTGTGTGTGTGTGTGTGTGTGTGTGTGTGTGTGTGTGTGTGGTGAGAGACAGAAGTGTTTCCCTACTTCTGCCTTTGATCGTATCCAGATTACTGCTGTGGATCTGCTGGACAGGTGTAAAGGCGTCAGTTTGCTTTATGAATCACACACACTCAGAGAACTGGAGTTACAGCCAGGTTGTCCTTGTCTCATTAATGACAGCAGACAAGTGCCCTGTTGATGTATTGATGTTTGTTCTTCCAGCTTCCTTATTGCCTTCGCTCAGAGCAAACTCGACCACCATCAGAAACATGTTGACTCAAACATTCCTTGTTCTGGTGTGTGCGTTTTTCTCTCCTTGTGTATTAACGTCTCTGGCTTCGTCCTTGTCCCTCATGTGAAGCGTTCCGGTCTTGCTGAGTGTTAATTCCTCTTGTTTTCCCAGTGCTTTGGATTTTTCCTTGTTTTTCCTCGGACCTGCTCATTTCTGGATTTTTTTTTTTTTTTTGTCTTTTACTGAATCTGTTTGTTTTTGATTGCCTGTTTTTGACCCTTGCTGACCTGACCAGCCAGTAAGTCATTGGATTTTGTTCAGTAAATTCTCCACAGCTTGAGTTTAAGATTAAGTTTAAATCTTGAAAGGTTGATCATTTATATCTTTTTAACATCTGACTAGAATGTGTCCACTTCACTTCACTGGTTTGAACAAACGACCTCAGGTGCCCCAAACTCTTTTTTAATTTCTGAAAGCGTATCTGCAAAGTCCCTTGAAATTCTGGACTAAAAACACAACCAGGAGTCCATTTTGGGTCTTGGGCCAAACTTTAAGTGTTGGTCGCTCCAGCAGCTCGTCCCTCATCCAGCCGACCCCGGCCTTCACCTTCCCTTCAGTCCTCACGTGTCTAATATTCTGAGGGGAACTGAACGGCATGTGTCTCTCTTCCTCCTCCTCCTCCTCCTCTTCCTCATCATTAGCAAGACAAACATGTGTGAGAGCGGAGGAAGGAGACGGGCAGAAACACAAGACCGTGCGGCCTCCGGGCTCCTAATCTCTATCATGTGGGAGAAACTTCAAACTGGGAGACCCACGTGCCCAAAACACTGACGCCCGCCACATTTTCCCTCCGTCCTTCCATCGCTCCCGATGAATGAGAAGCCATATGAAAGGGCCCATTCTTAGCTTCTCATCTATAGGAACACACCTTCATTCTTCACGGAAAGCTCAACCTCCTCCACGCTGGTTCACAAAGACAAGAGTGCAATGGCTTCAATACGTTTGCTGTTCTTTCCTGCACATGTCGCAGGCTGAAACTGAAAGTTGTTTGGCCATAGAAATGTTCTATTGCTGCTGTTGTCAAGGAGGTTTAGGCTGGAGGTGAAGGGGTTAAAGTCACGTGGTCATGTTTGTGTTTAATATAAAAGAACACTCAAGATTCATTTCAGGATTAGTGTAAATTGGATTAGAATAAAGGTTTTTTTTGTGTGTGTGTGTGTGTGTGTGTGTGTGTGTGTGTGTGTGTGTGTG
>JBBMOC010001753.1:0-10313 GCA_037975185.1 Centropyge bicolor
GCCTCCAGAAGCTGGCGAAGATCTCACTTTTATACTTTTCTCGTGATGAATCTGTACATTTATAAGACAGGGCTTATATATATTATATATATCAGAGACGGGCTGCGGGGCTCAGGGCGAGAGCCAGAAGCTCTATGTGAGGACATGAGTCATACATGAAGACCACACACTGATGAAACGCAGGGCTGACGCTTCAGATGTGCTGATTATTGCTAATTATCTGCAGATCTGTTTCAGGGTCCAAACCTCGACACCAAGTCTCCCGGTCTGCATGTGATCACTGCAGAGATGGAATTACAGCTCTGGAAACATGTGTAAACAGAGAACTGTGTGTATCTGAGTGAGAGGGGTGAGCGAAGGCGTCGTACCAGGAAGCTGCAGGTGTGAATGTGAAGATGGGCACAGCTCAGAGAGGAGGAGGAGGTGAGTGGATGTTCCCTGAATGCATCATGCATGTGTGAATGTGAGAAGAAACAGAATCACTAAAAAAAAAACTCTGCATAATAAAAAACCCCTGCTGAGACGCTGAAGGACAAACTGGCTCCCTCGTGAACAAACACATGGTGAATACAGAGGAAAGCCGAGGACTCGCCTGCACCTGACAAGACAACTGCACACACACACCAGTGTATCCACAATATACAGAGAGAAGATCAGCCAGTCAGCTCCACGTTTCCTCTGCTGAGGGGCCGGCAGCTACAGGCCTGCTGGCAAAGTCCTGCCCATCACAGACACACACACATGCATCATCTTTCCTAATACCAGGAGACACAGACACAAGCTCAGAGACACACACACACACACACACACACAAACACACACACGAAAGCACACGATCACTTTCACTCCTTCGTCTCGAACACGGCTGCTGATCAACTGAGCTAATGATTACAGAGGCCGATGTCTCAACCTTTACTTAAAGTGTGCTCACACACACAAGTTTTTTCACTGTACATGTGGGGACACTCCACTGACATAATGCAGTCCCTAGCCCCTTACACTAACTCTAATCATGCCTAACCCTGACTCCAGCCTTAATGTAACTGTGACCTCAATCCTAAAGCCAAGTCTTCACCCTCAGAAAGCAGTCTGGATTTGTAGGGACCTCATGTTTGTTCTGATATGATGGTGGGCAGTCAGGTCCAAGCCCCCCCTTGTCTGTAAAAACAAGCCCACCTGGTACCAGCTGGATACACACTGGGCACAAACACACAGCTCCTGGATGTGAAGGTGAGACGAGTCGATCCCTCCGCCTCCTGTTTGCTCCACCTCAGCGTGAATCCCACCTCACGGAACAACAGAAATCAAAGAGTATGTAAAAAGTGCAGGGTGGGTGGGGCCTCGCTGCAGGAGGAAGCGGCACTGAGACACGTCGTTGAAGTTATTGCTTCAGGCACGACCTCAGAGCTCGATGACCCTGCCTTTTATATCTGTGCTGTTGGAGGTGTTGGTGCTGGAGGAGCCACTGACAAGCTCAGTGTAGCAGGATTGGAGCAGCTCCATCTGACCGGTCTGATGTGTGCAGAGGTGTGTGTGGTCATTTAAATGTGACGGAAAGAAGATAAAGATAAATAAAGATTTTTAACTGTTTCCTTCTGACACGTGCTGACTGAGCTGCAGGGCTAATTTAACGATGCTGCTCAGATTCTCTGGCCGAGACGTTGGTCAATCATTGTTAATGTTTCATGTGAAGTTGAGGACGATGGAGGCTTGATCGCTCAGCCCTCGCTCGGTCAGGTGACCTCACTCTGCTCTCTCTCCTGAATTCACCTGCCACTCCCAAGAGTGACTGCTGTTCCTTATTGTAAAGATTGAAGGATTCAACAATAAGTGATGCACACACACACCTTCTCTGTGTCACATGTGAAGCGAACAGCATTTATCTGATGAGGTCAGACCAAAGTCCACCTCACCTGAGACAAACCAGGAAACAGTCTCTTCTTCTTCTTCACTACAGACAGACACACAGACTGAAACACAGATGATCAGAATCACCTTCAGACCANCACACACAGTCAGAGTCACAGAGGAGGAGCTGAGAGCTGAAGACGTCTCATTCCTGCACAACTACAAGGCAGCAGTGGAAAGAGTCCAGCAGCGCCCCCTGCAGGACCACCCACAGCTGCACTCAGGAGCTCTGATCGATGTGGCCAAACACCTGGGCAACGTGACCTTCAACATCTGGAACAAGATGAAGGAGCTGGTCTCCTACACTCCTGTGGTTCTGGACCCAAACACTGCTCATCAAGTACTCATCCTGTCTGAAGATCTGACCAGAGTGAGAGGAGCAGAGAAACAGCGGCTTCCTGATAATCCAGAGAGGTTTGATTATTTCCTCTCTGTCCTGGGCTCTGAGGGTTTTAACTCAGGGACTCACAGCTGGAATGTGGAGGTTGGAGACAGTACATACTGGTCAGTGGGTGTGTTGGCAGAGTCCGTCCAGAGGAACAGAGACAAACTGTCTGGATTATGGTGGATACAGTTCTATGAAGGTGAATACTCAGCTCGGTCACCACCAGCTGGATCTACTGATCTCCAAGTGCAGAAGGAGCTCCAGAGGATCAGAGTGAATCTGGACTGGAACAGAGGAAAGTTGTCCTTCTCTGATCTTGAGACTAACACACACATACACACCTTCACACACACTTTCACTGAGAGGATGTTTCCATACATTGGCACCATGGATGAAGTGAAGATTTTTCCACTGAAGGTCTGTGTGACAGTGGAACAGAGCAGTTAGAGATGAAGATTAAAGAGGATGATAATTATGATGATGTTTATTTCTTAAAGGGAAAAGTCACTGAATTTAAATTGTCTCATTATTTCAAATGTGTATTTTTTCTTTTTCTATTGGTGTAATTCCGTTTGACAATTAGCTTCCTGTTTCTGTTGTCGACCTTTTCATATGTAACATTCTGTCTCTGAGTTTCTGATCTGCTGTATTTGAATAAAGGCACTTATGTAACATTACAGGATTTTGCATGTTTCCTATCTGGGATGTTGAGATGTGTGGTATAAATGTGACAGTGCTGTGTTCAGCTCTGACTCCAGACTGGTGTGGAGCTCAGTTCTTGACAGGAATGATTTGAGCTGATTGGTTTTTTTTTGTTTTGTTTTTCTTTTTTTTTATTAACAAACATCAAACAGGACCAAAGACAACACAATCATAAACAAAGACATCACTGCACAAGCAAACTGTCCAGACCAAAACAAAACATACCACACCATTATGGAAGAAAAAAAACAAAAACACAAAAAAACAAAAAAAAACAAGACTAAATAAAACAGACAAACAAACAAAACAAACAAACAAACAAAAAAAGAGCAAAGGACAACACTGATAATATGTCTAAAAACAACAACAAAAACAACACAACAAATAACAGGGGGTCAAATAGTCATTAAGGATCCAACTTGGCTTAATATTCAAATTAATTAAAGTTTGACAATCCAAATTACCAGATAATAGTAATAATAATAAGAGAAATAATACCAACAGTATAGCATTTTCAGTTAGGCAGCATATATTCAATTACCACCCTTCAGCTTCAATAAACTTTTCCCATCTCTCTAGATATCTTTTGTTATTAGCATAATATCCTTCTAATATAAACTGGTGTTTTAGGTAGCTCTTAAATCTATTGACGTTTAGAGATTCTACTCCAGTCACTTTAAAAATGAACATTTTTCCAAATAATAAAATTAAATTGATAATATAAGTCTTTGTTTCTGTAACATCTCCCAACATCACAGAGAAGAGGTCCAATTTCAGGCGTAAGTTCACATTTGAACACATTATTTGAACTTCTCTCCAAAATGTGGATACAATATGACAATACCAAAATAAATGAACAGATGATTCAGTTTCCGTAAAACAAAACCGACATTCACTGGATTCTCTAATACCCCATATATTTAGCATTTTTCTTGTAGCCAAAAAGTTATAAATTATTTTTAGTTGAAAGTATCTTGCAAAACTGTCTATTGTTGTTTTATAAATCAGACCAAAAACTAATTTCCATGGTATGGAGCTGTCAAAAATATCCTCCCATTTCTTAAAGGTACCATATGGAATATTTTCTATAGAGTGGTAAGTTAAGTAAAAATTATAAATGTTTCTATTGATCTTAGTGTTTTGTAACCATCTGTAGTTTTTTATAGCTGGCTGACTGACTAGTGATTTAGAATTTCCATTGTTGATTTTTCTTTTCCAAGACAGTTTAAGAGCAGAGATCAATTGGTTGAAACAATGAAGAGAACAAATAGAACCATAAAATCCAGTAAATTGGTTGTAACTCATAATTTTTCCTTCTTCATTAACAAGGTCATTTACATACATAACACCAAACTCAAAGAGGCTCTTCCAAAACAGTGGCTTCCCTTCAATTAGGATATTGGAATTAAACCATATAATCTGTTGCAGGATCTCATCTCTGCCCTCTGGAGGATTAAACTGAAATCACAGCCAGCTTTGAATTACTTCTTTTAAAAACACAGAGGAATTTCTAAGTATATTTTGAAATAAACCCATGTGACAAGGCTGAATTTGCAAAAAGGGGTAAAGTCTTTTTTCAAATAGTGGATGAGTACTTTCAAGTAACCTAGATAAAAACCAGCCCTTATTTAGATACATTTTTTGAACAAAAGCAGCCTTTAAACTAAGACACAATACCTGAAGATTTAATAATTTAAAACCACCCTTCTCATAGTTGTTGTTATATATAACAACTCTTTTAATCTTTTCTGTTTTCTGGTTCCAAAGGAAACCAAATATCCTTTGTTCAAAGGTCTTGAAAAAGGACTGTGATGGGCTCGGAAGTGACATAAAAAGATAAGTAAATTGTGATATTACAAGAGAATTTACCAAGGCAATCTTTCCAAAAATTGTTAAGGTTTCCCCTCTCCATGGCTGTAAGATTTTTTCCATCTTAATCATTTTATTATCATAATTTATTGTACAAAGATCCCTTAAATCCTCTGGAATCACTATACCAAGCACACTAACCGGTCCATCTGTCCATGTAACTGGAAAGTTGCATGTTAACCTGTAATTTGTCCCCTTTAATGCCCCTATTCTAAGAATTACACATTTTCCATAGTTTGGTTTTAGACCAGATATTTTTGAAAAACTGTCAAGGTCTCCAATGAAAGCATTCAAACTAGAGGCTTTTGGGCTCAATAGAAAACTGGCATCATCTGCATATATTGACATTTTTCTTGTAAGGCCCCCTATTTGAAGCCCCTCCACATTTTTATTTTCTCTTACTTTAATAGCTAACATTTCAATTGCTATTATATATAAGTATGGAGACAAAGGGCATCCTTGTTTTACCCCTCTTAGTAAAGGAACTGATCCTGACATGTATCCATTGTTGATAATTTTACAGCTAGTGCCATTATATAGTACTTTTACCCTCTTGATCAATGATATACCAAAATTAAAGAATCCCAAACACCTGAAAATAAAATCAAAACGAATTTTATCAAAAGCCTTCTCCAAGTCTGCAATGAATATCAAACCAGGCTTTTTTTAAAATTCATAATCTTCCATAACTTCTAACAGTTGCCTGATATTATTGCCAATAAATCGACCCTGCATAAAGCCGGATTGATCCTGGTGAATGATATTTGATAACACTTTTTTCAGACGATGGGCTATGCACTTAGCAAGTATTTTAACATCGTAACACTGGAGTGTAATTGGGCTCCAATTCTTAAGATATACTGGGTCCTTATATTGACCATTAGATTCTTGTTTTAGGAGTAGGGAGATTAGGCCCTCTTTGAGAATTAGACAGATATCCATTACTGTAGGTAAAATTAAAACAGGAGAGTAATGGTCCCTTAATAAAATCAAAAAATGTCTGATACACTTCTATTGGTATTTCATCTAATCCTGGAGTTTTACCTGCTTTAAAGGACATTATAGCAGATTGGAGCTCCTCCTCTGCAATCAAACCTTCACAAGATTCTTTTTGGGCATCTGTACGTTTTTTTTCATAGTTTTCTGGAAAAAATGCCCTATAGATTTCACTTTCTATTTGTTTAGTTTGAGGATGTAAGGAGAATATCTTTGTAAAGTATTTTTCTTCCTCTTTTAAAATATCTGTCTTGTTATCTATCAACTCTCCATTATTGGAAACAAGATTTATAATATTCTTTTTTTAAAAAGTTTCTATGTTGGAGTCTCAAGAATAACTTTGTACATTTCTCCCCCTTTTCCATCCATTCTGCTCTTTTTTGGTAGTAGCTATTAAGGGACCTTTCCTCAATAAAACTATCGTATTCCTTCTGCGTATTTTCCAAATCATTTAACAGGTCATTTGTTGCATCACTAGAGCTTTCTATCTGTAAAGTCAGTCTTTGTATTTCATTTATCAGGGTTTGTTCTTTTAATTTTCTCTTTTTATTTTTCCAAGATGAGTAAGCAATCACGTGTCATTTAAACGCATCCCAAACTACCAAAGGATTAGCCGTGCCCATATTTACTTTGAAAAATTCTTGGATAAACTTTTCAGTTTTACCAACGAATTCCTGATCTTGAAGTAATGACTGGTTAAATTTCCAATATCCTGGTCCACGTTTACTCTCCTCTAAACAAATATTTAATGAAATAAGTTGATGATCTGACTTTATTTTATCCTCAATTAAAACACTTGTCACTGAGGGGATGAGAGAAAATGAAACTAAAAAATAATCTATCCTGCTTGCCTGGTTCTGTCTTCTCCATGTATATCTATACGAATTTGGGTTCCTGAAACGCCAGATATCCACTAAATCTAAGGTGTCCATTAAATTTTGGATCTTTGAAAGTGCATGTGGATTGTAGTTTATTCTTGAGATTCCTTTTCTATCCATGATTTCATTTAAAGCAGTATTGAAGTCTCCTAGCATAATGATTTTTCTATCTGTATCTTGTAACCTGTTTCCTAATTCCTCAAAAAAATTTGGTTCATCTCTGTTTGGCCCGTATACGTTAACTAGACAAATATTTTTTCCTTTAATAGTCAAATTCAGCATTATCCAGCGTCCCACTTGGTCAGTGTCAACTGAACACATTTTAAACTCAAACTGCTTTTTAAAAAGAATCATAACACCCATCGAATTGCGCTGACCATGCGAAAAAAATTTTTGACCATCCCACTGTTTTGTCCAAGACATTTCATCTTCCTTTGTTGAGTGGGTTTCTTGTAAGCAAAAAATGTGCTGTTTCTTTCGTTTTAACCACGAGAATATAGTGCGCCTTTTTTTTAAATCAGCAAGGCCATTGCAGTTGTAACTTGCAATGCCTATCCCATCACTTACTATATTACTATTGGACATGGAAGAATAATATAAATAAAACTCATTGCCTTTAAATCATTTGTGCTATTTAGTGACTGAAACCCCTTACACATAACATGAAACCAAAAAAAAAACAATAACATAAAACACATAACATGCATCCTGTCTACCCATTAAGAGAAAAACAAAACACAATCAAAACAAACAGAAACCTAAACTTAATAATAACAGCAAAAACAACCCAACCAAGAAAAAGAAACAAAACAAACTTCAAAAACTGATACTAGCAAAGCTCCTCAATAAATGCCATAATAGGCAAATAATTAAATCTCGATAATCGTATTTCCAAATGTTCCTGAATGCATCCCAGAGCACGCTGCAGAGCCGTTGCTAGGTGAGCAGAGTACACAAACAACTTTCACAGCCAATCAGAAACGCCGATGGATACAGGCTGTGAGATGTTAGTCAGTCACTGTTTCTTGTTGTCATCCAAGATTTTCCTGTTGTGAGACATCACCCTTGAACAGCTGACCATTAACATATAGTTTGTCGGCAACAAGACGGACTTTCCCCCCTTTTTTCCTGAGCTCGTTCATGAAGGGAATGATCTTGCGCCGGTTCTCCACGATCTCCGGAGGATACTGGTTGCTCAGGTAAAAACGTGTGCCCTTTAGCCTTTTGCTAAGGCCAAGTACACGATCCTTGGATTTAGAGCTAGCAAACTTCGCTACAAGTGGCCTGGGTTTCCCAGTTTTTTCCCCTTTACGGGGTCCGAGCCTGTGGACGCGCTCCAGTTGAATTTTTTTGACATCTTCCTCCGGGATTTTGAGTTGTTCCTGCATAAACTTCCTCACAATCGCCTCCGATGTTTCGTAAGTTTCGATCTCGTTTTCCTCTATCCCCATAAACAAAAGATTGTCTCGCATACTTCTGCACTGGAGATCCAGAAGGGACGTTTTGAGCTTGAGGTTATCATTTTCCAAAACTGTTACAGCTGACTGCAGGTGTGTCACTTCCTTCCTCAGAGCTTTGTTTTCCTTTTTTAACTCCATAATTAAACTATTATTGTACTCCACAGATTGTTTCAAATCCGAAACATCAGCTTTCAGTTCTTTAAGAATGTCAAGCTTTTTAAGTTGAGTAGAGATTGCATGTAACATCTCCCGGTCTTCCTCTGTAAATGTTGTAGTTTCCTCGGATTCACTCGAACCCAGCAGTGCTCGGGCGCGTTTAAAATCCGGTTCTTTTCTACTTTGCATATTGAAGCTTAATGAAGTTAAACAAGGGAGCTTTGATCCTAGCAAAAACTTGCCGTAAAGTAAAGTAAAATAATCCGCAGTCTGTGCACAGATGTGCGTAAATGTCAGGAGAATGCTTGGCGTGGCGTGGCAAATTCAGTAGTTTCCTTTGTCGTTATAAACTTGCCTCTGGCTTATCTGGAATCTTTTGATTTTAAAATATTAGTCTTACCAGAGAGTTGCTGGCAACACGTGCATACTGGAGCGTCTTATTTACTGATTATTGAGTTTCTTGGTCAAGTTGTTTGAGCAGTTTCATCTCATGCCTGCTGCTGCGGCCATCTTGACCTCCTCCTTTGAGCTGATTGTTAACTAATCACTGCAGGACTTTGTCCAGACGGAACAGTTTACAATCATTGTTTTTTCTTAAAATACTTTTTTTTTCTTCTTGAAAATCTACCAGAAAAACGCCCGTAATGGAAGGATTGTTTCTAATCTGTCCCGTCTGGTTGAAGTCCTGCAGTGATTAGTTAAGCTCAAATCATTCCTGTCAAGAACTGAGCTCCACAACAGTCTGATGTCAGAGCTGAACACAGCACTGTCACATTTATACCACACATCTTCAGGTGACCTGGCTCTGCTCTCTCTCCTGAATTCACCTGCCGCTCCCAAGAGTGACCGCTGTTCTTCACTGTAAAGATTGAGTGATTCAACAATAAGTGATGCTTTAATGCAAACATATACTATGTAAAATATACCTCCATATTCCATCACACGCACACGCACACGCACACACACACACACACACACACACACACAATGATCAGTGTAACATAGCTGCAGGTGGGAGCTGTGACATCTGAATGACTGTGAACTGTTCTGAGTGGAAGAAGTTGTTTGATCCAGCAGCTGGTTGGCTGAGCCATCAGGATACCAGAAGAAGAAGACATTCATCACACACACCAGCCAAGAGACGACGTTCAGACAAAAGATCTTGATCAATTGATCATTTCAAATGTTTAGTCATTATTATTAGTTCAAGCTGCTTTTGCTCAACTCAGAGACAGAACAGGCACAAGGATGATCAGTGTAACGTGGCTGCAGATGGGAGCTTGTTGACATGAGCAGCTCCTTTCTCCCTGGGCCTGATCTTCACCAAACCTTTAACACACTTTTAGCTTCAGTGTTCAGGCAGTTGTTTCCTGCTCTGTGCAACATGTAAAGCAACAGCATTTAGCACCAAGCTCCACCCCTCACCTGAGTCACCTGACACACAGACTGAAACACAGACGATCAGAATCACCTTCAGACCAAACTAACAACTTCCTCTGAGTGAGTTCAGCGACAGGAGACAAAAGAAGAAAACTACAACTGAGTTGCTTCCACCTGCCGACACTCCACACACTGAATGTGAGTTTGAATCCAAACAGAACTCAAAGTGAAAGTAAATTTCAATGACGTCAGCAGAGGAGCCGTGACTGACTGTACTTTGTGTCTGCTGTGTTTTCAGCTTGATTCAGAGACAAAATGGCTTCCACCTCAGAGGAGGATTTCTACTGTTCAGTCTGTCATGAAGTCTTTACAGATCCTGTTCTCCTGTCATGTAGCCACAGCTTCTGTAAAGACTGTCTGGAGAGCTGGTGGAGACAGAAACCAACACGTGAGTGTCCAATATGTAAGAGAAGATCTTCAAAGGCAGAGCCACCTTTAAACCTGGTGTTAAAGAACCTGTGTGAGGCCTTCTTACAGCAGAGAGCTCAGAGATCTTCAGAGTCTCTCTGCAGTCTGCAC
>JBBMOC010001754.1:0-10305 GCA_037975185.1 Centropyge bicolor
ACGCACATCGATTCAGCGATACAGTCGGTGACTGGCAGCTCACTGGACGTCTGGCACACACACACACACATGCAGAAATGTGCAGTGGAACTTTGTGACCATGACGACCATCTGACGGCATCCTAATGCAATAATCCCTTAAGAAATACGGCCATTTCGTTGCTTATGTTTCTGATTGTCTCAACAAATACCAACATTCTATTGTCAAACTTTATTTTGTCCACCCCCCGTATTTTTCAAGATGAACCATTTGGATATTTTCATTGCAACTATATGGAGATAGTTTAATAGCAAAAACCACTCTCATGTCTGCACTCTTGTTATGAAGCTAGAGCCAGGAGGCAGCGTTGCCAGATTTTCCACCCACTTGGACTATTTATATATGTAATATATCAAATGTTTGGGGCAGGTTGTGATCATTTCAGTTTTTGCACCATTTGGGCAATGAAATGTGCAATATAAGAATAATAATGGGATTAGTAGGGCTAAGTTTGACACAGTGACTAATATGATGAATGTCAAACAGACAAATGTCATTTCTGTCATGAGTTTTACTTTAATATTACAAATTAAAACTAATTTCCTGTTTTATGGCTCTTAGTGAACAAAAGCAGTGAAGTTGAGAAAACTGGGTCCAAACTTGTCCAAAGTGTATCACATCTATCATCTATCTCCTCCTTTAATGCTACATCATGCAATGATATCTCAGTACGATTTGGCTTTGTTCCCTTCCTGTTCCAACATGACAAAGATCGTACTCAGTAGTTGACGCAGAAGAACTTGACTGGTCATGGAGCCCATCCAAGAGATAAAGTGAAACATGGACTATGAGCCAGACCTTTCACCCAACATCTATCTTGGACCTCAGTAAATCTCTAGTTGCTGAATATTAATAGAATTTGCTCAGACAAAGAGCAATAAAAAATGTCCCCTGATTTCTGTCCTCTCCATGTTTCAGTGTGTGGGGCCTTGTTCATGGTGGCATTTATTTATAACATGGCAGTCAGGAAGGGAAGACAATTCAGCCAGTCTCCACCCTCTGGCTATACCATCATTCTCCTTCATGTGGACGGATGGTAGTTCTCACACTGAACAGGACGGGGTCGACGCCCACCGGAGCCAAACAGTGGGACCCCCTGAAGGGAGGGCAGGGAGACAGAGAGCCCCCTCTGACCTCCCCTGGACCTCCACTTAGTCTGGGTGAATGCAGGCTAAACACGGTCACGCTCCGCAGGTTCACTATAGGAGCAACTTCAAAGGTGGAGCAGGACACATTGGACAGACTCATCTGAGGACATGTGATACTTTTTGCGCAAAGGTTATTTCCCTCTGTCTCAACTTAGAAAAATCACTTACTTTAGTGCGACTGCTTATGACTTTATTAATGGTTTCATCAAATTCTTAAATCAAATTTTTAGCACTTTAATTATATTCTATTGTTTTAAATGATCCTACTTCAGCCCACCCAAATCAAGCTTGATGTAAATATGATTTTTTTTTTAAATCAATACAGATACTTATTTATACATTTATCCAACAATATGCAACGTTTACTTTATATCAAGTAATTATCTTTAACACACTGTTGATTACTAAGGCAGTATAAAATGACTTTTGGGGCAGCACAACCAGCTGTGAACACAACATCTGTCACACTACAGCCTTGTTCAGTTTCAAATCAGTTCAATTCAGTTTTATCTGTACAGCGCCAAATCACAACACAAGTCACAACACAAGGCCCTTTACATACAGAGCCGGTCCAGACCACACTCTTCATGACTAACGCGTCAGCCATCAGTTGCTCATTTACACATCCAGCAGACACACAACAACATCAGCCTCCATTAGAAGTCGTCTGGATGAGGTCATGTGACTGTACCATAGAAATATTTTCATCCACACTCGGCCCGCAGACACAGAAAAAAATCACCTATAGAGAATCTCAAGAAAAGGATACCTCAGTCCCGCCCACAGTGTTTGATTGACAGGTGACATGTGGTTCTTTACATCATGCCACAGTGGCCAACACAACGATGAGTGCGTTAGGAACACTCCTGCCAAACATGAGGAAGGCAGAGGTTTTAGAAATGAGCAGAAATGCTGTGGACAAACATATGAACTTAATGATCATAATATAAATGAAACCAAAACCAAAGTGGGAACAATAAAAACATCTGTTCCTGTGTTTGTCAGGGAAGTCGGTGTTGTTAAGGTATACTACAAATTTAGAAGCCACACACGGGCCCAAATCAACAGAACCTGATTCCTGTTAGTTTCCTGTCCTTGAGGTGAGCCAAGAAGCAGAAAGAAGAGTCAGGGAAAGGACAGCACCCTGGTTCTCACACCCTCTGCCTTCTGATCATAACAGCAGGACATCATTACAGTCTTACTAATCTAACACTCACTCCTCACACTCAGACTGATAGAGGCAATGAGCAGACCGACATGGTTTTTCATGCTTCCTCTTCTATTCCAAAGAGGTCACTCAGTTGCAGAGGAGGTCAGAAGAGGTTGTCACAACGCAGGCTTGGAAAGTTTAAGACATCTGACGGACTCGCTAATCTTGCTTTGTGAAATCTCTCGCAGATAGAGGCACTATTTTCAGACACTGTAGATACCTCTGGGAGTGATATGCATGGTTGGAAATCTGTTGTCTTCCTAATTCTTGCACATCAACTTTCCTGTATGGGCCAGAAATTTAATTAGAATTCTGTTCCTTTTTGTGTTGATATTGAGTCGATGCCAATCCAGAGAAGAACTTTGCCTGTTGCATCCTCTATTCTGTGATGGTTATAGTCTGTGGCCAGGTCCCACATCTTTCCACTGACTGACTGACTCATTGACATCAACACATAAGCATAATTACAAATTTCTTCGGCCATGACAGCCATTATTTCTAGCCTGGTTTTACACTCTGTCAATTTAACATAGGTATATAAATGATGACATGGTGAGTCTATGTAAGATGAAGTGTTGTGCCACTGTTGCTCGGCTTCTCTGCAGCACAGTGCTGAGGGGAAAACTGGGAAATGAGTGGAGCAGGAAATAAACAGAGTTCTGATCCAACCACATACGTGCAGCTTCGATGAACCAACTCAGCAGGGGTCAAGGCCTTCAGCCAAAACCTGAACAGAAAGTGAAAGAAAACACTTGTTCACTTCTGTTCAGTTTGCTTTGAATTAATTCTATGTAGGTAAAATTGTGGTTTGATAACAGTGTGTAAATAGTAAAGAAGAAGACAAATCTTCATCTCTAGATCTGTTTCTATTATAGTAGTGAAATCATACATGAAACTTCTTCCAATAAGAGTGATGTTTTTCTCAAAGAACTGAATTTAAAGGGAGGTAGTGCAAATGGATTTGATGGGCTACAGGTGGTGTGTGTGTGTGTGTGTTTTTCTGGAGGCTGTGGGGTGAGGAATGTGTGTGTGAGGTAAAAACAGCCCTGGTACTGATAGCAGTGGGATGGGTGGGTGCTGTGACCCGCTAAAAACCAGATCATCAGTGACAGCTCAGGTCAGCGGAGGTCACACCTAACAAGACGCCACACCTGGGGGAGGGAGAGCAGCTACTTGATGTTTCAATCAGTAGCCATGCATCATCTTTGGAAAACACACTCCTGTAGATGATGTAAGGATGGAAATGTTTCCAGTTGCCAAGACGAAGGAATCAACGTAATTTTAAAAAATGCGATCTCTGACACTGATAGCAGCAGAAAACATCCCAGAATTCAGTGCAGCTGCAGTAGATCTTGGTCCCAACTCCAGTTTGTGTTTGTTGACTGAAAATACTCGGCACGGCAGGTTCAGGGTCTCCATGAAGGACACCGAGCCGTTCGAGCAAACTGAGGAAAAAGCCCTCGTGGATCGTCTGTCATGTGCTGTCAGAGAGCTTCAGAGCAGCCAGCCGCACATGTACTGCAGGCTGAACACTCAGCTTAATCAAAGGGCTGGGCTGAGCTGGCAGCTTTGACAGCCTTACTCTCTTAGTAACAGTGTTTACGGTAGCAGGCTGAAGGCTGATAAGTGATGTGCCTGTGCCTTGCAGAGACAGGACAGACTTGACTCTACCAGCCTCCACTTGACCAGAACACACCCTTATCTGCTAACTCCTGCTCCTAATGCTGCGTTCATGTGCTGTGGGAAATGGGCAACTGATGAGAATGTCTTTGCTCATGAGTTGGTTTGCAGGAAACTTTTCTTTATGTTATCCAAAATATGAAGATTTACATACTGAACATATGATTCAACAACAGCTAGTGTGTGAAATTTTGGTGCCTTCATATTTTCAGGAATTCCTGTAAATCATGTAAAGAAGAGCAAGTTATGTCAGAGTAATTGGAGTTTGTCTTATGCTTTATCCTCTTGCCAAATTTATTGTAGGTATCCATGACTTGTTCTTGCAGTCTAGTGGTATTCTATATTTTTCTTAATGTCAACAAATCACCATTCAAAGACCAAGACCTCATTAGCAGCAGCAGTAGTAGTTGATTAGCTGTAATCAAAGGCATGACTGGAAGACCAGAGGTGGAAGTATGTAAGGTTTTACTCTGGTGCTAAGTAAATGCAGAGAAGTATTCACGTATCAAAGCCTGACCCACGGGTTTCTGAGAGGAAAAGGCTGGTGGCTTGGACCCAAAGCAACAATGACTCTATCTTACTAACAAGTATTGTGAGTCTATTCAAAGCCCGATCATATTCCTCTGTGACATGGAGCTCCATTGTTTCACAGAAACTATTAAAACACATCAATGAGCCTCACTGTTTCACTGAGTGACATGTTCCTGTATTACCACCAACACACACAGCGTATTTTGTTCATTTTGACTCAAATACTCATTCAAATATGAATACTGAAAATAGTGTCTGTTGAGACCAGTGTTTGAATCAATAAGGCAAATTGAATATAAAAGTTAAAAACCTGGCTTTGTGACTCAATTTTAAACATTGAGTCTTCTGTATTTTTGTGGTCATTTCATGGGGTTTGTTGACAATAAGAAAAATTTTGCATTAAAATAATGGCCTTCTCTCTAAAACATAATACTCATTCACATTGAATGGTAACAGAAATATTTCTCTGTCAAACATAACCTAAACATGCCATGCTGACTGCCATGATGTGAACTGGGGACTTGTATGGTATCATGGGCTGGTGTGTTTCCACTAGTTGCTGGGTGCACTTTCAATATGAAAAAACAGTTGCATGGTTGAACTTTTATATCCCAAAGATCACAAACTGCATACTTGACTACATAAATTTGCTTGAAACATATGAACATTATGTCTGTTTCCAAAGTTACTTTAGTGTGTGATACAATCATACAGATTTTAATTAAAATCCCAGATGAGATGTTCACTGTGATGAATTTGTTTTTGTCTCAAGTGAGTTTAAAGCCTCGACAAGTCCATTCTGCATTATCATTGGCTGCCCAGAAGTTAGGAAAACAGACTGACAACCTCACTTACTGGCAACACGTTAACATAACTATATGTGATTGGTAATGAACAACTTCAGGCTAAAACATCATTATGGTCCTCTGAGGAAATATTACATAATGCACATGTAGAACGGCTTTGTGTAAGTTAATGTAATCTGACAGTCCAGCGGCTGTATCTGGATGTGGGTGGGGGTCTGAAAGTGTGGGGGTGGCCGGTGGATAAGGCCATTGTTTTCTGGCAGTGGTCAGGCGAGGATTGTTCACAGGGCACTCCAAACAGGCCGTGGTCGCGGGTGTGGTGCTTCCAAGTTTATTGTGTGCTGCATCCTGTCCTGCTCACTATAAATAGAGAAAGAGAAGAAGATGGAGCGCAGCGGTTGAAGCTGACAGCTGTCGGACTCGCAGGACGTCCAGGAGCGGAGGTCAGCGTAGCCTGACATAATACGAAAAGGGGGCACTTGTTGTGACAAAAGCACACAGAATAATCGCCAAGCTTTGTCGCTCCCCTCAGCTCCATAAAGCCTTTCAGCATCTCTCAGCTTGTTTTGAATTTCGGTTCACTCTCACTGCTTTCATCGACTTTGTTTTAACCTGTTATCAGCCAAAAAAGCTTGATAAACCTGCTGTCCACTACCTGCCCAGCACACACAGATGAAGTGCTTGGTGATCACGATGGCTCATTTAGCAGCTAAAGAAGCAAATATTTCTCTCAGGAGTTGGTGGAGACCGACAACAGAGCTAATAGACATTCAAGTGGCTAGAAACAAGACAACAAGTTAATGCAAATTCTCCATGTCTGGTGAATGTGATTACTAACATATTCATAAAACGTTTATAGAGTGATAATATTAATGCTGTGTTTTTGATTTGTTGTGCTGCCCCCAAGTGGCCAAAAAAAACAGTGCATCTTTGCCACTGATTGGTTTGTTTTCATACTACCCATGTAGCAGCAAGCTGTACGTAATACCTGTGGTTTTTTTCCTCCTCAGGCTTCCTATGTCAGAGCGTCTGTTCAAACCAAGATGTCCAGGGTGAGACTTCGGTGTCGAAGAATGTTTCTGTCACCGATGCACCAGTGGTTACAACAACGGCTGTGCAACAGGTTGTGCCAACTGGTGCTAGCACATCTAAGGCTGCGCTAACTACTGCCAGCAGTAAGGCCGAGACAGGTGCAACTGTAGCTGCAGTAACTGACAGTGCCAGTAAGACAAAGGATTCCACGCAGGCATCAACACCCGCCAAGCCAACTGATGCACCCACCAAGCAGGCAGTGACGGCTGCAGCCAAGCCCACTGACGCGCCAGGCCCCAATCAATCACAAGCACCCCAAGTCACAAACATCCCATCAGCGCCTCCCACTCTCATCACTGGTGCCGGCCCTTCTGTAGTGAACCATACCAGTCCTGGTGCTGCTGTTCCCAGCCTACCCAAGACTCAAACTCCAGCTGCTCCAGTTCACAGCAGCAACACTTCAGTGGTAACCTCCAATGCTGCCACAGCACACGTGCCCCAAGCCTCAGTGCCCAGTAAGACCTCTGGGACTGAAACGCCTGTCAGGACGCCGGGACATACCGCCACTGTGGGGGCGACCAATATCCCAAAGGTCTCAACAGATGCCCTCACAACAAGGCAACAGTCCGCGGCTCAAACCACTGTCACTTCTAAAGTGACCCAGGAGAATAACAAAGGAAGTAAGTCACCCATTCTTGATTGAGGGTTCATGACAAAATTTGTTAAAAAAACGCAAAAAAAACGCAAAAAAAAAAAAATCAATTCTATTTTATTCATATAACACCAAATTCCAACAGAGGTAATCTCAAGGCCCTTTTATATAACACAGGTCTAGACCATACTCCCAACAGTTTCCATCGTGAGGAAAAACTTGCTTTTAATAGAAACCATGGCCACTTGGGTTGAGGAGGGGGGATTATTTCAAATGAACACTCTGGGTAAACCAATCAAAGTCACAAATTTGAACTGAAATGTTTTTGAAACTGAAGCAACACGTCCAACATCACTCTCATTTTAGATTAAACTTCAATTTCAAATTAAAGTTCAAATTAAATCATGAAGCTGCACTGATTGGCCCAAAGGTGTCTGAAGAATTCCCATGCCAGACTTCTCACCTACTCATGAATCTTTATCAAAGAGCATGGACATCGCTCTGTGGGGACAACATGTTTACTGTCATATTGTTTCTGGTTGAAGCTACACAGAAAGTGACTGTGACAGTTACGAGCCACGTGCAGACAGCCTCGAGGGCCCCGGAGCCAGCTGGGAACACAGGGGCCCCCAGCACCCCCTCCGCCGTAACCGGGGCGGGACTTCCTGCAGCAGAGAACGAGACCTCGGGCACCAAAGCTGGAACCATGTCCCCGCAAACCACCTCCACCAGCACCAGCAGCACCACAGCAGCTCTGCCCAAGACGTTTTCGGTGAGACACAGAGTAACAGAGGGGACAGATAGAGCTGGTGTCTTTGCCTTTACATCACATTAACAAATTACACAAATGACTCTTTAGATTCAAGGGTCACTGATGCTTTTGACTGACATACTTCTTTTCTTTCTTTTTTCCTCAGTATTCTCTAAACAATGGACATGAGGTAAGATTTTGCTTCATTTTGAGTTTTGTACCTTCAAATCTGTTGCAGACATCAGCCTGTTTCTATTCACAGAAACAATACATGTGATAATAAACACAGCCTCTGCTATTGTCCTGTCCATGGGAGGGAGGGCCACACCCTCTCCACTCCTTTCTTCACTGACATTTACTTCCATAAGTTCCTTCAGTTTCAGTTAGAAAGCAGATGGCAGTTCTATGGAAGGCATGCAGGCCGATATCAGGAGAAATACTAACATCCACCAGAGGTAGAAACTAAGAGAAACACAACGAGAGAGAAAAACAACAAAGACTGCAACAGACAGTCCAGGTTCAGAGATGAACTGAAGTGCGTATTAAAAGACTTGAGAATGAATAACAATAATTCCTCCAGTCCAGTAAAGTGATGCATAGCAGAATCGTTGCATTTCATTGGTGGAGTAAATGAGTAAATGTGATGATAACTGATAGGAATCATGAACAAAACCTGCAAAAATTAGATCCAGGTTGTAAAAGGACTTTTCTTTAAATTGTTTTCCTAAAATTTAGTTGATGATCAATTGTCTATATCAGGAGAAAAATATGAAATCACTAACAATATTTGTCAACTTTTGGTATAATTTTATAACTTTAAGTATTTAAACTAGTCAGTGATAAGAAGAAGTCAGAGCAAAGTCTACAAAACCGACAACTGTGAAAACAACAGAAGGACTTCCCCCCCATCAGAGGAGGCTCTGGGTGGATCTCTGAGCCGTCCAGACTCTGTGTTTCCAGCTACAGGACAGGAAACAGTGAAGCACGCATTAAAAAAAAGGATTCCAGTCACTGGCTGGAAAAAGTGTCTTAGTGGGAACCCTTCCTGCCTTTCACTAGTTTCCTACGTTCCCACACCTCTTTCATACACGGACCCTCTTTGCCTGCCTGTGCAGCTGTGTTGTTCTATAATACACCAGGAATAATCCACACTTCACAGCACAAGAAGACATGACCTCATCTGTCACCTTTGACCTTCCTGTCCAAACTGAGACAGGGCTGTGGAGACCTGACGGAGACCTATCAGCTCATGACAGATTTATAGAGAGGTGGAATATGTGATGTGGCCTAGATGGATTTATTGTAGATGTTTACAGATGTGCTGATTTTACCTTCAGAAAGAAGAGGAGAAGGAGCTGGTGGAGGTGTGCAGGAGACTGATGGTGAATTTCAAAGATGGAAACTGCACCCTGAAATGGCGACACCACAATGGAAAAATACAGTTTGACTGCGTGGAGCTCAATGGCAAAGGTAAATTGTTGTTGCACCAATGTCAAAGGTGAATTAAAGTCAAACAGAATTTTCTATCAAGTATCAGCAACAAATGCAAACAAATAAACTGAGATTTATATTACAGTGAAAACCAGCCTGGCATCCCAGTATTATGAAGAAATCACCAAGGTAAGGGTTCATATTTGGATGGATAAGTACATGAAAATACTCACAGGGTTAGTGGTTCAAATCCCACATCAAAAGAAGTCACTCTCTTCTCTGGTTGTGTTTTCCTCTTAAAGAAGCCGACAGATAACAAAACCCTGATCGCCATCCTGGCCTCCTGCGGAGCTCTGCTCATCATGATCGTCATCCTCGCTGTTTGTGCCTCTCACCACCGCAAGCCGTACAATGAGAACCAGGTAGGTGTGAAGCTCTCCCTGCTCCGACAGGGGCTCATCCTTTATCCACCAAAGTGTCCTCTGCCAGATGATTTCCACTGAAAATGTTCCCTGTACCAGTAGAGATCAGATCAGATCCAACAGCCATCAACAGATACTACTTCTCATATCAAAACCAATAAACCATTTCACAGGCATTTAAACAACAAATCAACAAGTCATACTTTTCACTTTTTGTACCACTTTAAAACTTAGCATTAGCATTAGCTTTCATAACTTACTTTTAATATTCTCGGTAGTTTGAATGGTGAAAACGGATTAAATACGATTACACGGTTTTTAGAGACTGCGTGTCCTTTTTTCATCTCTACAGCAACACCTGACGGAGGAGCTGCACACGGTGGAGAACGGTTACCACGACAACCCCACGCTGGAGGTGATGGAGGTGCAGCCGGAGATGCAGGAGAAGAAGGTGGCGCTGAACGGAGAGTTCAACGACAGCTGGATCGTGCCCATCGACAACCTGCTGAAGGAGGACATACCTGACGAGGAGGACACTCACCTGTAGACACCACCGAAGAAGAAGAAGAAGAAGAAGAAGAAGAAGAAGAAGAAGAAGAAGA
>JBBMOC010001756.1:0-10293 GCA_037975185.1 Centropyge bicolor
CACACACACACACACACACACACACACTCAGATACAAGGCTGGCAAAAGTGGAGACAGGAAGAGGCTTATCATTATGGCAATGTTGGTTTAGGTAAGTGGCTCAGGCACAAATGACTATTAAACATTAAACACACAGAACCAGACTAAATGGAAGAGCACACAGTCATGCAAACACATGCACATATGTTAATGACTAGAACACACACTTCTACATGTGTAGATGTGCAGCGAATTTCCCCACAGAAGGACAAATAAAGGTTTATCTTATCTTTATCTTAACACACACACACATATAGATATATAGATATATTTATATATATTTATAAACATATATAAATCTATCTATAGATATAGATATGCATTCAATGGCCACTACATTAGGTACACTTTGCTAGTATCGGGTTGGACCCCCTTTTCCATTCAAAACTGCCTTCATTCTTCATGGCATACACGGTATACTGTGGTACACTGTGGTCATAAAGGGATGGACAAGGTCAGTATATACTCAGGTAGGCTGTGGCTTTTAAATGGGGCTCAGTTGGTACTAAGGGGCCCAAAGTGTGCCATGAAAATATCCCCCACCCCATTACACCAGCAGCAGCCTGATGATTCAAGGCAGGATGGATCCATGCTTTCATGTTGTTGATGCCAAATTCTGACCCTACCATCTGAATGTTGCAACAGAAGTCGAGACTCATCAGACCAGGCAATATTTTCCCAGTCTTCTATTGTCCAATTATCCTCAGAGCTGCTGCTCACCAGATATTGTCTCTTTTTCGAACCATTCTCTGTAAACCCTACAGATGGTTGTGCATTCACTTAAATCACCTTTCTTCACCATTCTGATGCTTGGTTTAACCCTTTGACGGATATTGTCGCGAATTCGCCTCAAACCGCTTCCATTCAGAATGCATCCAAGGAAGTCTATGTGTTCCTCCAATGCCGGTTCATGCATATTCGATACGCACCTAGGAACCTTTTGCAAGCATTTGTTCCTTGGGGGACCGTTCAAATTTGGAACTACATCCGAATATTATATTCATACATT
Source organism: Centropyge bicolor (assembly GCA_037975185.1). Taxonomy (NCBI): domain Eukaryota; kingdom Metazoa; phylum Chordata; class Actinopteri; family Pomacanthidae; genus Centropyge; species Centropyge bicolor. The sequence continues at coordinate 1,050 of JBBMOC010001756.1, forward strand.
AGATATACATGCATTATATGCATTCTGTGTGCTAGAGTAAAATTAACAATCTCCACTTAATTTAGCATCTGCTTGAAAGCAAAAACACACATTATTTATTTTTTAATATAATTGTATATAAATTCAGGCATCAAATGGTTAAACTTGCGCAGGTCATGTTGACCATATATATATTCTGGTGTTGTTCAGGCGGTAAGAAGGAGCCACGAATGTCACGGGATACATAAAAAAACCCCAAACATTGTCTTGTGCTAAACGGACCGTTAAGATCACCTGACTTGCAAACAACCTATTAACCTAAATGTTTCAGAAAAGAAAGAAGAATCAGCTGTAGAGAAGCAAGGACAACTCTCCCCCTCACTCTCTCTCTCTGAGCGACAGCCGTCAAATCTGCCATGTTTCAGCACCAAGGACAGCGCAAAATCAACACCAGCTAATTTAACCACTCTCAGCACTAACGTCACTTTTCAACTTTCAGAACACAAAAACTGGCTGATACAAAATAATTATTGACGCAATTTTACACTCATAACTCAATGAATAGGCAGCACAGCAGAAAATCTGACTTTCCTCTCTCTTCCTCACTCGCACTCAGTTTTTACATTCACTTTTGTGTGTACAGTGAGATTTCCAAGTGATTTCAACTCAATAAAAGACAGGACTGTCCACATTTAATACTTCACAATTTAATCAAAACTCTTAGAGAAAAATGAGGTGCTGGTTCCAATCAAATGAGTGCCGGTCAAAATCTGGGAGGTGCCAGATCTTGTTCCGGAGGGATCCGGACTAAAATAAGCCCTGTCGGTGTCATAGTCATCACCGCAGTGTTGTCCCGTCACGATATAGATATATTGCAATACCATCATCACTGTGATGAATCAATATATCATCCAATTCTAAAAACATAAGGCATTTTATTTTCTTTAAAGGTTCAGCGGTGGTCTCAACACTTGTCCTTATACATCATATATCCTGTTGCAAATGAAAATGGAAAACATATTCACTATATATGTAAATGGGGGTGGTCTATGAAAAAAAAAACCTATGGCTATGCTAGGCTAAGCTAAGCTATCAATAAAGAGACAACTAGTGAAACACATGGTGAAGAAAGGTCGGAGCTGTGGCCTCTATTGGCTGAAAAGATACGAGTGGAGTCTCTGAACCTGTTTTATACAGTGGCGTCCAGCACTACTGTCAGGAATCTAGGAGTAATCTTTAATGAGGATTTATCCTTCAATGCGCATATAAAACAAATTTCTCTGACTGCCTTTTTCACCGTGCAACATTGCTAAAATCAGGCACATCCTGTCCCAAAAAGATGCAGAAAAACTAGTCCACGCATTTGTAACTTCTAGGCTGGACTACTGCAATTCTCTATTAGCAGGCTGCCCCAATAAGTCGTTAAAGACTCTCCAGTTGATCCAGAATGCTGCTGCACATGTACTGATAAGAAGAAGGAAGAGAGATCATATTTGACCCATTTTGGCTTCTTTGCACTGGCTCCCTGTCAAATCAAGAATTGAATTTGAAATCCTTGCTAACCTATAAAGCTCTTAATGGTCAAGCACCATCATATCTTCAAGAGCTCACTGTACCCTATTACCCTAATAGAGCACTATGCTCCCAGAATGGTGGCTTTCTTTTGATTCCTAGAGTGTCCAAATGTAGAGCCAGAGCTTCAGTTATCAAGCAACTTCTCCCCTCTCTTGTAGTTTTGTGCTCTTGTTTCTCTCCTCTCTTCTCTTCTCCGACTCCCCCGCCAGCCTCCGACCTTTCCCCCATAGCAGCTCTGTACATCTGTACGTCTTTCTGCCAGTGCTCCAGATGTGCTCCACCCATCTGTCTCCTCATCTAGCCTGCCCCCAGACCATCCGCCTGAGGCTCCCCGGGCTGACCCTGTCAACCCCCCGACCAATTCAATTCAAAGAAATGTATTCATCCCAGAGGGACAATTTCAGAAACCATTTCACCATTTGGTCATTTTACCATTTAATTTAAGAGACCATCCGCCTGAGATTTCTGCCTCTTTTGCCTGTTTAGTTTTTTCATATTATTCACTCCAAACAGCATTACACTTGTCTACTTAATAATGACAGACTGCTAAGTATCATCTGACAGTGTAAACGTTTCGATATCTGACAGCACCTAATGATACCACTGACGGCTCTGCACTGTAGGAGCTTGAGCTAATGTTAGCTGACAAGCCAGATGAACTACTGCACAGCCCTGGATCCAAACTGTCCTGATTCAGATCTTCTGTGCTGATACAGTCAACAAATAATAAGATGTTTGTAGCAGTTTAGCTGGGAATAACAGCCAGTTGCTGAGTCAGCCCTTCACTAAACAACCAACAATGTAGGTTAACTGCTAATGTCATGACCCCAGTTTGAGAACCAAGCGCTGGTATATAGAGAGATTCACCACTATGTCTTTTATACTAGTAAAATCATACAGTACAATATTTCCAAAAAAGATAATAATACAGTGGAGTGGTCCGTCTTCTTTCTCAAACCAACCATCCTTGGTTGAGTGCACAGTGAAAAGTATTGAGACCAACTCCGAGTTAACATTTTTTGGCTACAGTTTTGTAAGTTGTAAGTAAGACCTATGACAGTCACTAACTAAAACTTTCAACTCTAACTGTTAAGACATTAATATTGACATGGATTTCTGTACCAGAGTATGACTTTTTCAGAAGAAGAATCAGAATTAGAATCAGTTTTATTGGCCAGGAATCCGTACACATTCAAGGAATTTGACTCTGGTTTCACTTTGATCTCCGTATTTACATTAAAGTAAACTAACAACAAGACAAGACTGGGAGAACATAGGCATTTTTCCTAGAACCTGAGCTAGTATGCAGAAATATCGCAGAGCATTCAGAATATACATACAATATGCAATATATACAAGATGAGGTAGATGGATATGGCAGTATACACAGTATCCATAGTATGCATGGTTTGTGCTGGCAGATGATATTTGCATTGTAACCATGGTTTGCATATAAACGATGAGGTACGTAATAACATGAAAATACATGATTACAGGTGAAGGATTGTTACTGGGTTATTTCACTAGATAAGCACTTCATATCGTTTTTTTATTAGGAAGTATTCCTTTTTAACTTAATGATGTAGAAACTATGCTATTGTAACTCAGGTTTGATGATATGTTATTAAATCCACTGAAACAAAACCAATGAGCTTCAGTATTGGTATAAAAGGGCCACAATGACTAAGCTTGGATAAGTACCATCATGACTAGAAGGAGAAAAAGTGATGTATTCAGTGCATGTATTCAGTAATTTCCTTCCCTTTCCCTATGCTTACATATGTTACTGGGCATACAGTATTGACCAGGTTAACATTAGCAACATATGGAAGTCTAGGGAAGTCAATATTAAAAGTAAAATAATTATATCAAATTGAAATCTTTGATTTCTTTATTTCACCAGGAATCCACCTTATATATTTATTACTCTTCTCAGAACCTTGGTTACATTTAATCAAACCATTAAATCTACGGGACAAATATGATAAAACAAAATTGGGCTGTACATACTTTATATCCACTGTCTTGTCCAGCACATTGTCCTGTGAATACCTCGTACTGTGTATGTACAATATTTTCATTGCATAGTTTGCTTTACAGCTGTGACCAGTAGACACTATACTTGTCAGTACATTACAGATACTCATGTGTTTTTTTAATAAATTTAGATTTTTCTTTTGTTTACATGTTTTATTTCTATAATTCTTAAGTTTACTATCATTTTTAATTAGTATCCTTAATTGTACACTAGGTATCTCAGCACAGAATAAAGACTATGCCAACTTGTATTGCACATTTTGTATAAGCATGCGGCTAATAAAGATTGCCTCAGAGGTTGAAATCTTGAAGCTGCTTTCATTTTAACTCATTTCTGACAGTGATTATTCATTTTCAAAATGCAAAAAGAAGATTGTATTGTATTTTGATCAAAATTGCATCTAATATCATGCAAACATAAACAGAAAATTTCTGATTTTAGTTGATCAAATGAGCTCATCTTTTTATTGGCAACTGTGGACTTCCATACAATAAATGTGAGACCCTTGTAGCAGAAGTCAAACTATGCCACTGGGTACATAGGTGTTTGGGTTAGTGTCGCAATCACATAAATGAGGAACATTTGCTTCCTTCTTCCTTCACTTGCTTTCCTTGTTAGGACTGGGCACTGACTTCTATTCAATGTGGACAGTCCAACTGAAACCCTAACCCTAACCGTAACCCAACCTCAATTTACACCTTATCCCTAACCTTAATGAGGAACTCAGAAATTATGTTTTGCCATATTAGGGCCAGACTTTGGTCTCCATCAGGACTGCTGGTCCTGACAAGGTCAGTGTTGATACACACACAGAAGGCATCTTGTCAAAGCAAGATGTAAATCGTAACAAGGTCAGTGTTGATTCACTGATGCACCCTCACTGATCCTCACACACAGTAAGAGCCAAAACACTCTTACCGTGTGTTTGTGTATGTGATGACACTGAATCAATAGAGTGCTCACAGCCTATTCCCTGACAAGCCAGCAGCCCTCAAAACAAAAAACACTCATCCATAGTTCAGACCCTTCTCATCCACAATAACAAATGTGTTAAACATCTTTATATCAATGCCAAATGACCTGTGAAGCATTGGTAATATGAGTGTGAACAAAAGAGATGGCTGGCTCTATCACAAGTAATGTTATCAGTGAAGGACTTCTTGCAAGTGCAGTCAGTAATATGTCAGTGACTCTGCACATAAAGACCATAAAATATCAGCAAAGGTTTGCAGTTGTTGCACATCAATATGAGATAGACTGGTGCTATGTGTTTCCCGGAACTGGCCTTTACTGTTTACTTTCTACAGCACAAGTAGACAAGCTAGCAAGGATTCTGAAAAACAGCCGACTGACGTCTTTGGTTGTCTTTATCTGTCACATTAGCCATATAAGGTAGGTAGTTTTTTTTTTTTTTTTTTGCTTGTTTGGGTTTGTTTTTTTTTTTGCTAATGCAACAGAGCAAACATCAGCTGATATTCCCTAACAAAGACAAACAAAACATTAAGGTTTGTGAAGGATACATTATTAATGATACCATGGTTTCAAACAACTATTTCATAATCAGAATCCAAATCAGCTTAATAGGCCAGGTATACATACACATACAAGGAATTCGATTCTAGTCTCGCTTTGCTCTCAGTACTTAAACATTAGTAGACTAACAACGAGGTAGACATAGGCATTTGACTTCAAAGGAATACTTTTGGAGACAGGATGCACCAGATTTTTGCAATGATACGTAGTTGTAAAATAGCTGTCCTTTAAGTTGTCTTCTGTGGGGGTAAAAGGACATATCCGGATCAAAAAAAACTCAGAGATTCCCTATTGTGGTGCTGGAGGACGAGGTAAAAGCCATCTAGAGTAAGTAACTTTGGATAATGTGTTCTGGAAGCAAGTGCAGTAACTTCAGTTTTGTGTGAGTGCAACAATATAAACTTGTAGGTCATTAAGGTTTTTATGTCCTTTAGCTAAGTTTAATTAACTGGTTGGCTTCATCTGGCTTGATTGATATATTGATATATTTGGGTATTATGTGCATAACAATGAAAGATTGTGGAGTGTTTGCTATTAAAGGAAGCATACAGATGGTGAATAAAATTGGTCTGAGCACAGAGCCTTGTGGAACTCCATGACTAACTTTGCCTTGAAGGATCAATCGTTAACATGTACAAACTGGTTTATGAACACTGACAGAATCCAATCAAATCTAATTATGACATAAATACAAATATATACAGTAGGTCACAAATATTTATTTTCATTTTTTGAAAGTTCGCAGCAATTTCCTAAAACATGAGTTCATTGCTTTCTCCCACAGTATCTTTTTCCCTCTGGGAGACACCAAAGTTGGCAGTTTCAAATTGCATAAACAGGGGCAATTTTGGTATACATATAAAAGAAGCTTATGCATGTTGATAAAAGCAGGTTTTGGGTTAAATTTTGCTTGGTGTGAGAGAATGAAATCTGATTCAGTTGTACACACACCAAAAATATAATATTTTATAATTACATATTTAATTTTAAACTCTAAAGAATATTTCCTACAATTATCCAACAATAAAGATTAATAATACACAAGGCAATAGTTGACCTGTATATGAACTGACTGTTTTGTCTGGTGTGTAAGTCTGCTGCTTATTTGTGCAAACCTGCATCTGCAACCACTAAATTTCCATTACAGACGAGCGTGTGTTTTTGTGTGTTCTGACCTCTGTGTATTTTCCCTCTCAGGTTGACACTTTTGAACATCAATGATGGCACCTGGTCAGTATCTCTATACGCCCAGACACACACTCACACAACTAATCAGATTAGGATGCGATTAAGATCACAAACAGCCATGGGGACATACAAACAGCCACCTATCTCTCCTGCTTCTTGCCTGCAGAGAAGTGACTAATGAAATCAGTCGTGCAATCAAGCCCCATTCCTCCATGTGTGTCACCTCTATTTTGCCACTTATTTCCATCCTTTCACTCACATTCACTCTTTCATTTCCCTTTTCATTTTTCCATCTCTCACTATTTTCCTTCCATCCTCACTCAGCCATCTATTTTGTCAAAATGAATGCACAGGATCTACATATCCTTTAGCGCTAATATATGCTAATTAGTGCTTAACAAAGTAGCCTATAGCTCAGGCTGATCATTAGTGTCGCAGGTATCTGCTCATAAACCTGATCAAATTTGACTTGATACAACTTGACACAAAGGAATTAGGTTATTATTGATTTCTCATCTCATTCCTTAGGAAAGGCTGAGAATGAGCACATTACCCAATTCTCTCTTTAGGTTTTGCTGAACAATTGTTATTGTGCCACAATGACAAGAAAAGCCCTCAATACTGATTAAATGTCATCTCAAATCAAGAAAGAAAGAAAAAGGAAGGGAATGAAGACAACAGAGAAAACAAAGACAGATGGGGAGAGAAACAGAGCGAAAGACAAAATCAAAGACAAAGGGAGAGAAGAAGACAGAGAGCTGGTGAAAAATCAAAGGAACTCAGATAATTCTTTGATTGGCTAATTGAATTTCCTTGTTCCAGTAATGGTGAAACTGTGACCACTGCCAATCCTTTTGGCATTTTACGGCGTGGCTGTGAGTGTCTGTGCATGATTGATAGCAGGCTTTACTGTACGATGCATTATTGAGCTTTTCTCACCCTGTAACACCTTCCAACACTTTCTCTCTCTCTCTCTCTCTCTCTCTCTCACTCACACACACAAAGAAAAACCTTCTATGCTTTCTTCAACCATTTTTTTCCTTTCATCCTCTTAATCCCTCTATCACATTGTCTGTAACCCCAGTCCATATTTTCATCCATAGCACATTTTCTCCACAATGGTATACACATATATGTACTGTATGTACACATATGTGCACACAGAAATCTGCATTTAATTTAAGATTTGTTTCAAATCCCACTTTATTTACAACTGTTAAATTTAGTTTATTTTAAACTTGTATGTACATATACTTATTACAATGTATATTTATTATTTATGCAAATGAACTTTTTAACCCTTTACCGAGCAAGTGACTATTTTTGTTAATTTCCGCACCATTTAAAAAAGTGAAAAATTGTGAAAAATGTTACAACAGAAATAAAGTTTTGTTAAGTCCTCCAATAACACTCTAGGGTAGAATTTTTGAATTTTAAAGTATTTCAATGAGTGCCCTATAAAGGGTTAAATACTGCTCTATAAAAAGGGAAAATCTCAATCCAAAATCTACTTCCTACCTTTCATATATTTTCAAAGTGTTCAGTTAGAAGTCAGAGAGGGATCAGACCTGACGCTGGTGTTTGCCTTTGGTACCCACTGAAGGAAAAGCCTGAGTGATCACTTTCTCCCATCCACTCAGCTTTTATATATTACCAGCACATTCCACCCTCAAACAGCATCGCAAGCTCACTGAGTACTGTGTGACAAGTGTTAGCTTGCTTTAAGTTGGGTGGTTACTAACTCTGACTGACACGTCTTCCTCTGTGGGCGTACTGTAGGCGCTGAGACTGTAGTTCATTCAACCTGACCCATACATACTCGCTACCCTCAACACCTCCTGTACAAACTGGACCACAGAACCATGGTGTGGACCAAACAGGATGCAAGACGACAAGATCTGTCCAATCAGATCTGTCCGTCAATCATATATGGATGGTCATGTCGTTTTATTGTTTTATATTTGCATCTTATGACATCAAGCCTTCCACATTAGGAATCTATCTATCTATCTATCTATGGTGGTTCGGCAAAATTTCAAATTACCCAATACATGTTCATTTACTTTTGTTCAAAATTCCTGCAAAACTAATGCCAATCCCATGTGCAATACATTCATATGTGACTTTTACTCATCTGTATATACCATTCATCATTTGCACTAAAATTAATACATATTCCGGTGTCTGTGCAATATTATGTGAACAACATAGAAATCTGGACTATTTTCCATCAGTATTTACCATCTACCTTTTGTGCTGTGCACATGTCTGCATCTCATCTGTATATATCTTGTATATTTTAAGCCTCCCTTTAACTTGTTAGACTGTCTTTTTTTACTTAGACATTTTTGTATACTTTTTAACTTTACTATTGCACTGAAGGAGAAGCTCTCCAATCTCATTGTACATCCTGTATAATGACAATAAAGGCCATTCTGATTCTGATTCTGATTATGAGCCTCAGCTGAACTGTGTGCTCAGTGATAATCCAAACTGTAAATGCAAAATGTCAAACATGTAGTAAACGTGCTTGGCCCTTAGAAAGAAAAAAATCAGAGAGTGGAGAATTTGTGCAGATGAATATTTTTGCAGTGATAGCAGCAAAAACAGACACAGGAAGGACGAGAAGTAAGAGAACCAGAAGGGGGGGGGGGGCTTTGCAAATGAAACAGAGCATTTCATCAAGGCACTCATCTCTTCCTTTCTCTCTTTCTCTTTCTCTCTCTCTCTCTCACACACACACACACACACACACACACACACACACACAGGCTGGGGAGGGGCATGTGGGTGCCTCTCCCCAGTCCACTCCAAGGCTAACACTTGAGAAAGCGTCAGTCTGTCTACTCATAACTATCTGTCACAGATAACAGTGGGGATAAATACACACACACACACACACACACACACACACACACACACACACACACA
>JBBMOC010001757.1:0-10291 GCA_037975185.1 Centropyge bicolor
CAGACCAGAGAGCAGAAAGCAGGGAGGGGAGGAAAGGTTTTTTTTTTTTTACAAAGTGTTGGTCAGAGCCCCCTCCAGTCCTGAGCACACTCTGAGAGAGAGAGGGGACAAGGAGGGCTGGTCTCTCTGATCAGGTAGGTGTGTGTGTGTGTGTTTGTACGTACATGCGTGTGTGAACATGTGTCTGTTCATCTCTGTGACATTTTTCTATGAAACCCTATAGGAGATGAATAAACACATGATGATAGAGTCGTATTTATGATGGAACTTTTTTTTTCTTCTGCAAATCAGGAGGTAATTATTGGATTTTTTCCCACAGTTTTGGGGCAGCAGTGAGAACCATTTACAAAGCTGGCATTCATGGCTAGGTCTTTTTTTTTTTTTTTTTAATGCTTCCTCTCTGGATTCCCTGTGGATTAAGACCCCTAAGAATGTACCTCTCTGCAGGCAGTTTCCAAAACAGTCAGCAGCTCCACTCTGCTTGTTCATATAACCTCAATATGATATAACTGAGTTTGGGTTTGTGGTTATAAGAAAAATATTCTTGCACAATAAAAAATTGTTCTCTAAAGGTGTGAGAGGAGTTAAGCGCTTGCAAAGTTTATTATTTGACCTTTCTTTTTATTAATCATTTTTTGCCTGTGCCTCTTTTTATATAATTTGAAAAATATCAATTTACTCTGTGCTGTCTGTTTGAAAATGTTCAGAAATATCAGTCAGTGCAGTCTAATTAATATATAATGTTAATGCCAATTTCTGATGAACTATATTCATACTACGAATAGGAATACGAATTTTATTGTCTCTCTGTCTTTGTTTCTGTTAGATTACAGTGAAGATTTGTGCGACTGCTGTGACCATGCGTGTGGTGATTGTCTTCCTCCTGTCGGCCCTGCTTCCATTCTCTCTCTCCCATGGACGGGACCCCTTCGCCTGGCTGTACGGCCGGCAGAGCCAAGGATACTATTATAGCTCCCTGCAGGCAGACACCGCGGGGGGTGCATGTCCAGATGAGTGTGACTGCCCCCCCACCTTCCCAGTGGCCATGTACTGTGACGGGCGGGGTCTGACAGCCATGCCAACCATCCCCTCTCGTGTGAAATACTTGTACCTGCAAAACAATGCCATCACAGCTGTGCCTGACTCAGCTCTGATCAATGCAACTAATCTGGTGTGGCTCATGATGCACCACAACCAGCTGACATCTGACGCTATTGGCAAGAAGGTAAACTTGCATCTCGTCTCACATTAGAGTGTGAAGCAGTCATTCTGGTCTAAATGGTTGTCAGATGGCTGGCAGGTGGCAGAGTGTGTAATTACAAAGAGAAAGGTAATGGTTTTATCGCTGCATATGTGAGTTAACAGCAGATGATTTTTAATTGGACATGTGGTTCTTGGTTTAAAGTCCAAGTGAAATTAAATGGGATGTTTTTTTGTCGTTTGAGAAAAAAAAAAACTTTGTGGTACCAAATGTGCACGTTTATCCTTCATACAGTGTCCTCAACAATTCCACAATGGAAAAGCTTCTGCTACCAGTTCCACAATACAATGCACCACATGTTGTAGATGTGAAAATGACACTTAAAAGCTATCAATGATAAGTATGTGTCCCAAATCTCAATTGACTGGTCACTCTTTAGTCAACTGTTAAGGGATAATTATATAAGAAATAATGAATGAATGAATTAGGAAGTGATTTTGGACACAGCTGATGACAAACAGCACGACAGCAGTTTGTTATGCAACACAAGAATCACAGGCTCATTTGTTTCTTAGCTTCTTATCTAACCTACTAACATGGACACACATCTTTCCTGGCACCTTATCTTGTAAAACATTCACAAACACAAAATAAATATTCAGTGTCAGTTTACAGGGCTAATTACCTGGTCAGCTGCAGAGCATTGAACAGAATTTGAATGTACCTGTAAATGTCACTTCTGGTGGTTTCTATGCCGGCGTGCTCCACTCCTTTCCCCATGACGTGTTGCTACAACTTTGTTTAGAGCGTCTCTCATTCCCCTGCCGGTGCTCAGCCTGCCAGCTACTGCCAGACCGTGACAGCCTCTAGCCGGCTGAGAGAAATGGGGAATTCGTTAAATTTCCATTCCACATTTACAATAACACTGATGATGTTACAAACTTAATGTGACATCCATCTTTGTCATGCTGATGAGGTTGTACTATGTGAGTTCATTTTCCACAATTCTCGTAGGCATTTCTGTTGTTGGAGGGATTAGAGCGTTTATACCTGCAACACAACAATCTGACCAGCATTCCTTCAAACCTCCCACGCTCCCTGCGGGACCTGAGAATAAACCACAACAAGATTGAAAAGGTAATTTTTTGTGTAGATTGATATTCCTGCAAAGCCCCTCTCTGTTCTTGTTAATTATGCCATGCATCAGAACATTAGATTAGAACAGTTTTTATGCTCTTGTTTAGGTGATACCTGCAGAGCTCGAGGGAATGGACAACCTCACTGTCTTTTACCTCAATGACAACGCTCTGACGGACATGGGCACATCACTGAAGACACTGAAATCCCTCACATTGCTGGACATCAGCGGCAACAAGTTGACAAAGGTAATTGTGTCTATATCTGTCTTTGCATATATCTCATTAAGTCAATGTCCTCCCACAATATTCACATGAACTTCTCCCAGGTCCCAGAGTCGCTCCCCGAACATCTGCACCAACTCTACCTGGAGTCCAACTCCATCGACGCTCTGCCAGAGAGCTTCCTGGGCCAGTTCACCCAGCTGCAGTACGTCAGGATGTCCCACAACCAGCTGACAGACAAAGGTATCCCCCCCAACACCTTTAATGTGACCGGGCTGGTGGAGCTGGACCTGAGCTTCAATAAGCTGGAGAGAATCCCCCCAGTGAGCACCACCCTACAGCATCTCTATCTGCAAGCCAACCAGATCAAAGGTAACATCTTTTCAGAAAACTTTAAAAAGTTATTACTTATACTTCTTCATACGAACAATGTGGTTCTCCATAAACACATTTACATCATTTATCATTTATTATTTCATGTGATTTTCTATGTGCTGTTCTGGCTGGTTTGAAACAGATGGGATTCACCTGGAAAAATGTGATGTCACATGATTCCGTTCACCAATTAGGAATTAGTGACATCTGCATCAAAATCAGTTCTGAATATTTAACATTACAGCAGCAGCAGATTTGTTTTCCTTACTGATATACAGGCCAGGTGCAGAGATGTTGGATATTCGAAATAAATTTACTGGAGTAGTTTGGACGAGATATTGCAATGCTGTGAATTCTTTATCTCTCCATCTGTCCCTGCAGAGTTCACTCTGGGTAGCTTCTGCAGCGTGGTGGATGTGACCAACTTCTCCAAACTGCGGACGCTGCGTCTGGACGGGAACGAGATCAGTCGCCAGGACATCCCATCAGAGTCGTCCCTCTGCCTGCGTCTGGCGTCCACCATTGAGGTCTAAGTGAGTGTGTGATGCAACATGTGACACCTTGTTTGCGTGTCATGCCAAAACCAGAGTGCAGCAGGGGCGATGGTAGAATTGAATATCGACAGCAGGTGGCAGTAGATTGTACTGTAATCTTCACATCACAGTGATTGTCATGTTGTTTACATGGCTGTGGTTTTCCATTTCACATTTCACTGGGCACTTTCTTTATATATTTGAGAAAACTAGAAAAAGAAAATGATGGACTTCTCTGGCAAATCTGAACAATTTTTTCTAATAAATGTGGACAAAAAGTCCTGTTTTTATTGGATTAAATAAAGTTAAATGAGCCCTTTTCTACATAAGTAAGATACTGTATGAGCCACATATGATGTTTCTTTTTACTGAAAATGATCTGACCCTGATCCTCCTTATACGTCACTGTGAGGATCAATGATCTTTGTAATCACTGTTTTTATCTCCCTCTTTTTTTCTCTATCTTCCTACAAAGCATGCCTTCCATTGTTCTGTCTGATAAGGCAATGATGAAAACATTATGTACGATGTCATTAGCTGTCGTAGAAGCATGACAATATTTTCTTCACTTCTCTGACGACTATGTCCCAAACCGGCGTCTTATGCTGTGACTGCTTGTTTCTTCAGAGGATCCTCTTTTTTTCACAGTGAAATCAACTTTTCCTCAGAAACATGGATTGATATCTATGTGCCATGTGAAAAATATCTCCATAATGTAATGTAGTGAATCACACATAAAGAGGCCTTTGGGTGTATGAATTATGATTCTTGAGTTACTGTATGTTTTGCATGCTGACAAAGGGTTTATGTTTACAAGCTTATTGCTGAATAAATAAAAGTTGGGATTTTTAACAAAGCTCTACTTTTTGTGTTTTTATAGTACATCCGGTATTTGTAGTGTAGTGTACTGTCTTTGTGCGTATCAGTAAAGCTACTCAGGACACTTGACCTTTCAGGCTTTGTAGAGGATTCAGAGGATGAAGTGGTTCTTTATTTACTGTCTGTCTCAGAGGTGCAGGAAAAGGCCAGTACAGATGATGGAATGTTTGTTTTCTGATCAAACCAATAGGTTACACCGAGGACACATCTTCAGAGGTAGAAATAATATGGGCAATGAACTGGAAGAGGAAAAGATTTTTCAACAGTGCCTCAAAAGCAAATTGTGCTTGAATTGCAAACTATGACATTTTAAGGCTGATATAATGTTCTGTGGTAAGAATCAGCCAAATTTAAATGTATTTCATTTGAAAACCCCTGCAGACACCGGCTGTATGAAAGAACCTGGCTCCTCATCGCCTTCCATTCTTAAAACTGTTTGTTCCCTTTCATCTTATTTTCAGACTGTTGTCTTCATTTGGAGGGATTTTTTTTAACCACACCTTCTAGTTAAAGTCTTTCTGCCTCCCATGCTGTCTTCTGAGATGAACCAGGATGAGCCAGGATTGATTTGTTCATGTGTGTTTTTCTAACTCTGACAATGTGTAAGATCATGAGTGCTTGTATCAGGGTTGAACCCTGTGTGTCAGCAGGCCGGTGGTTGGAGAGTCAGAGGACACAAGATGTCTATATTTATAAAATTATTCTCCATCACTGTGTTTTGTAAGCTGTGGCCACACGGGCAGATACCGTCATCACAACTAATGTATGTAATAGGTTTACAGCGGTTTAAGCTGTGGCCACACGTCACTGACCAAAATGGCTCAGAAACCAAAAGAGCATCAACAGAGTACATTACACACATGTACAATGAGGACACTGGGCAGAGACACACCCACGGCCTGTCTGTGCAGCAGTCAGGGGATCAGCTGTAACTGATGATACTGTTCACCTTACCAAAAACGAACAAGTCTGTTTCATCTGTCTTTGAATATGACGCATCACCAGAAAGTCACTTACTGTATTTAATGCATGCGCTATATGAGTACATGCTGTGATTCAGCCAAAAGAGGCCTTCAATACTTTATTGTGCTTGAATAAACTAATGATGTCCAGACTTCACTGGGCTTTTAATAAACTGTCATGAAGTGTGGAGATACGTGTTGAACTGGTAGAGGAGAATTTCTCAGTAGAATATTTTGCCAATACAAAATATCTCCCTAAGATACTTCTCCTGTATGATGAAGGTCGGATTACTGGCAGTAAATAGATGAGGTCAGACATGTTTTTGATAAAGCTGTCAGAGAATATTTTTGCTACATTCATGAGATGCCTGTTGACCTATTGAACTCAGTGAGCAAAAAAGGATGACCTTTGTATCTGCTGGGAAATTTTTGATCATCATCAAGCAAGGTGCTGCAAGCATATGACTCACTTCCTGTTCCTGTGTTCCTCTGGTTGAGACTTGATCAACTGTATGATAAAACAACTGTCATTGGTTAAAGTGGCTGTAATCAACATTTTTGACAAACCCACATAAAGTTATAATCTGACTGTGCAGTTCATTTTAACTTCATTTAACTTTAAATAGCTTACATCATATAAGAAAGTACTTCAGCACAATTGACAGTTTCGGATGTGTGAGTGTTTGTCTGCTTATCTATGACTATTAACATACGAATAATAGGTGTTGCAATAATCTTTTGATGAATGGGTCGTGCACAACTTTTTTCATTTATCTCTCTGTGTGTCACCGGTCGTGTCAGCTGACATGGTTGTGGTCACATCATGGAGCTGTGATTGTGGGTGACACAGACACGGTGATTATGTGGGGATGTCACCGACCAAAATGAGATCCATCCATCATCAGTACCAGCAGTGGCTTTAGGGAGTAGTTGTTATGACATGATCACAGATAGTAGAGTCACTGACCTGGGTCATACACACACATGTTGGAATAGGTGAGTGAACTTGGTTGATTGTTAATTGTTTTATGAATTGAATGATTATTAACAAAAATAATAATTGAGGGGAGTGTGTGTGTGTGTGTGTGTGTGTGTGTGTGTGTGTGTGTGTGTGTGTGTGTGTGTGNTGTGTGTGTGTGTGTGTGTGTGTGTGTGTGTGTGTGTGTGTGTGTGTCTGTGTGTGTGTCTGTCTGTCTGTCTGTCTGTCTGTCTGTCTGTCTGTCTGTCTGTCTGTCTCTGTCTGTCTCTGTCTCTGTCTCTGTCTCTGTCTCTGTCTGTGTGTGTGTGTGTGTGTGTGTGTGTCTCTGTCTCTGTGTCTCTGTGTGTGTGTGTGTGTGTGTGTGTTGGGGAGAGGGGAGGGGGGAGCAGCGGACTCTCATGAGGATCATGTTGGAGGGAAATCCAAAATGGCGGATGTGTCTATGTTACACCAGGTGTGAAAAGAGGGTTGAGCCTCACCTATAGAGACCAATGCTCACAGTGGTACCGGCTCCGGGTCCGCCCTTTTTTCTAAGATATGCAAAACGGTGCTCGTTATCATTGGACGCACTGATACTGGGCGCGGTCGTTGCCGTGGGTTTCAGGTCATAGCAGAAGAAGAAAAGAGGGAAGGGGAGAGCTTAGGTTGAGTTAGTAGATGCTGGCGGGGGAGACGTAAGCATGTACCTATTCCAGCCATGCTATTGGTGGTCTTCAGGCACCAAGTCTGTGCTCTCCTCTGCTGGGATACCCAAGACCATGGCATGGCTCTCCGGTCTTTCAGTTGGTGCCTGCGAATCTCCCAGACCATTTGGGCTTACATCCTAATCTCCTGCATAGTCAAGTCTGTAGTCCGGTAGTGCAGGACGACGTTGTGTCTCTATGTCTCCTTCATGGAAGTTAATCCACTTCTGCAGGTCACAGCGAGCATCCAGTTGTGGGACATGTGTTGTGCTGTGGTAAATAAGTGATCGGTGATGTCACGGGGTTTCTATCCCATTAGCTCCTGCTGGTCCTACTGGATGGTTCGGATCACACCTTTGTGTGAATTAATGATGGGTGTGGCCTGGTGCTCTTTTTCTTTGAATCTGCTGGATTGTAAAAGAAAGTCTATTGTTCTCCACAAACACACACAGACACACAGCACAGCGCTGTAGCAGCTGCACTGTTCTGTCTTTTATCAACCCATAAGGACACATGGTGACATGGGTGTAACAAACACTTTGAATGCCTTCAACTCTTCCTTACACAGCTTTATGCTTGACCTTAACTCCTTCAGTCACTGAGCAACATAAACATCCTGCTGTGACGGTCGTGTGAAATGACTTGAATGCTGGTGTGACCTGTAACAAAAGTGAAGGAAGTAGCTGATTTCATGAAGTTTGTTTTTTGATACTAAAGGTAATTTTAAACCCATTTTACAGCTCCTATGCTTTAACATCATATCCTGTGTCACATTTAACCTGTTCTGACCATATTTCTTGAACAAATTTAGATAAAACAATAAATATAAATGTAATTAAGAAAAAATAAATAGAAAATAAGCATGATATATACAATATAATATAAATAATAATAATAAAAAAAATGTCAGAAAAGTGTTCTATGTGAGCTGTGGTATATCTTCCATAATCTTAAACTATGAAGTAGGTGTGGGCTCTCATGGGTTAATACAGGGGAAATAACGTTGTTATCACACACAATCTGAGGTGAGGAGTCATTTATACTGTAGGTCTATTTTCAAAGAGTGATATACTGTAGTGAGCGGAAATGAGCACCAGAGGAAATACTGGGTTCAGAAATGCTGACATAATAGAGAAAGCAACACAAAGCAGATCAGTGTCAGATTGAGGTGACTCACTGATGTCATCAAGAGGGAAACTTGGTTCATAATGTGCATTAAATCATGAGTCCAGGAAAAAAAAAAAGATTAATTGCACCCCAGCTCAGTGGTGCATTGTGGGAGGGCCTGGGCAGGTGATTGGCTGGAAAACATCACTCCCTTGTCTGCCGAATGGGGGGTGGACTTTAAAACACACCTATGTGAGTATTTGAATTTCTTATACAGACCATTAAGAAGCAGGTGAAAGGACATGAGGGAATACGGCTGGAACAGTTTCAAGGATTTAATTTTTAGAAATCCTGCTGTTGTTCATCAGGTAGGATTGAAAACCAGACTCACCCTCTAAAGCTTACTATACAATAGCTGGATTGAAAGACTGAGGGATTGGCTGTTTGCCTGCATTGATAAAAAAAAAAAAAATCAAATATAAATCTACATCAGGCGACACAAAAAAATTGTTTGCTTTGTTGTGTAATTTAGAAATAAATCTTGTTTTCTGTTTCTAATTATAATGACTTTATAAAAGTTTTTTAGCTGCTGAAGCTGGAAGGTGAAACAAGATCTGACTTAAATATGTAATGGCTCCTTTTAAGAGGCCACATAAGTAAAATTGCCTTGGAGCGTTGATGGAGCCAGAATCCTTTTTCCTCCTAAGGGACTGAATTTTACTTTCAGAAATCACTATAATCCAATCTTAACCTGATGCAAGAGTTGATAAAAAATGACACGAGTAACCAATTTTTTTTAGATGATGTCCTGTATTCTTTGTAGTAGTAAGGAGTAACACCTCTATAACAACAGCTGAGCCAATGACAGTACTTTAGTTTGAATGATTGTATAATTAATGTTTTTGTGGTATTCTAAATCTTGCCAGTGAAATCCGTCTGCTCCAACCAGACAGTGAAATCATCTGCAGTAGTGACAGCAGTGGTTTGTCAGTGATCGGCTGAGAAACGCTCCTGTGACATATTCAAGTCAGATATTATTATGTAGGATTGCAGAAATTGTATTACATCATTTTATCATGTCCTGTTCTCATTGCAGTTGTTTTTCTAAACACGTCCCGGTACAACATGTAATATCTGAGACATTTTACAACTTGCACCACTTTGAGAATTTGGACATTTTCACTGAGCAGGACCTTCATGTGGACGATGGCGATGAGAATACTGAACGAGGGAACTGGGCCAGCAAAACCGAGTACATCCTCTCTACCATCGGCTATGCTGTCGGACTGGGAAACATCTGGAGATTCCCATATTTGGCCTACAAGAACGGAGGGGGTAAATATTCAGTGTCTGTTAGTGTTAAAAGTCCTGTTTGACAGCAACACTCTTAATGTTGTTATTCACCCACTCATCTGTCATTCTGTGTAGGAGCCTTTCTTATCCCCTACTTCGTGATGTTGGTGGTGACTGGGATTCCTCTTTTCTTCCTGGAAAGCGCCTTCGGTCAGTTTTGCAGCCAAGGTCCAATTAACATATGGAGAGCAGTGCCGATACTGCAGGGTAAGACGACCACTGGAGTTCAGTGAGAGATCAGTTGGGCACATCTGAAGGTGAACATATCAAACATTGGGGTTTTAATGAGGCCGTTGGTTAATGGTCAACTGGGAGCCAAAAAGGCATCTTTTTTATGACTGCTGACTTCAAATGAACTTTTGGTTGTTTGACTTTGTTATGTGAGCTGCAGTGATTACTTTTCCTCTGGTATTCCTCTTGAGAAATGAACAGAAATGACTGGCCAACCCCGACAGGGAGTCATCAGCACTTTGGCACAATTTGATAGAAGTTTGTGGGTTTGAAAAAATAACAAAACGCAAAATTCTCAAATCCACATAAAATCCACAAATTCAGTACTTGCTGGCACAAATACATGTCTATGCAATCTCCATGAAGTGCAAGCACAAGTGTACAAAGCAACGAATAACATAAAATGCACATCACTGGAACAGACTGCTGTGGGATAAATGCATGGGTTCTATTTAATTTTGTTGACAGTCAGTTGAACTTATACAGAGCTAACAAGATTTTGAAAGGGGACCGCTAAGTTAATAGGATTGTTGCTCAACAGATTGTGAAGATAAAAACACCCATTGGTCACAATTACACTTTTTGACATTTCCCCTTTGGACAGCTGGTTAGTAGCTTTCATGAAGT
>JBBMOC010001758.1:0-2500 GCA_037975185.1 Centropyge bicolor
TTGCTCTTCAGAAACCTATGGGTGACGTCACGGACACTACGTCCATATTTTATACAGTCTATGGTCTGGCTCTGTCGCCTCAGAGCAGGGACATCCCCAGGCCACAGGTGGCGCTACAGGCTTCACAGGCCCGTCACCATGCGGCTGCAGAGCGGCGTGAAGCAGCCTGTTCTCCTGCAGACCTGCGTCACAGAGCGGTGGACTTGTCCCTCAGAGGTCGCCGGGGTCACGATGGCGGACACCTGTTGGCAGAGTTGAACTTGGACAGACTTGAGCGAGTGACTGAGTTTCCTCCTGCTGCAGCTCCTGCAGGCGGCGGCTGCTCTGAGCTCGCTGTTGATCGGCTCCTCATTAACTGATGACTCTGCATCAAGTGTCATTAAGTGTAATTATCATTATTAAATCTCATTATCGAGCCTGTCAATAGTTTGCAGGTCATCAGGATTCGCTCGGTTGTTGGCGTCGACACGTTCAGACTCGACCTCTCGATGTTTCCAAACTTGATTTCCTCGGTGACGAGACACAACATGTGAAACTGGGCGACTCAGCGGTTTGTGAGCAGGTGCTGTTGGTCGCTGACAGACGAGGTCGGACACCTGATGGTCACCGTTACCGATGGAAACTGGCGTCGTCTGCGAGGAGCCGGCGAGCTGTTTGTTTCGTAAACATTCGTGTAATTGATGTTTTCTTTTCTGTCAGACTCGTGCTCACCTGTACGACAGGTTGGGTCACATTGTCCTGAAACTCTTTGTGTGTGTGTGTGTGTGTGTGTGTGTGTGTGTTCAAACCTCCAGTGACTCTTCACTTTCTGCACTTTCACTCTTTGCAGAAACGCCGCAGGTGTAATCATTTGTTTTCCGTGAGCAGTTATTTCGTGAGCTCCTCCTGATCAACAGCACAAACTGACGAGCTCATCATTTTTCAATCAGAAATCAAAGTTCGTTATAATCAGCTGAAAATGAAGATGTTTTATTCTGTCGTGAATGATTTGTCACAATAATCAACATATATGAATATTTACAATTTGGCAGCTCGTCGGGAATCTTTTTCTATATATGTCATTATACTTATATATGTCTATATGTTTATGAACATGTCACTGATTACTGTGGAGAGCAGCTCAGTGAGTTTATGATCCAAAGTGAAGGTTTTTCCACCTGCTGTCGACAGAACATCAGATTCCGAATTCGGGAAAATCCTGAAGAGGAGTTTGAGCCTCGTTGGACACGCTGACAAATACACTCTCTAATTATCATATAACTGTAAAGATGGAAGTCTTTTAGTTTTAAAGTCAGGCCCCGTTTTTTCTTGTTTTTAATTTTTTTTATTTTTTATGTGCAGAACTTTTTTCATATATTTTATATAAAATGTCATCAATGCATCCTCATGAGAAAATATTTGACAAAACTAAAAGACAAAAGTTAATGTTAAATAAAAATTAAACAATAATTGAAAATGAATAATAAAAAAAAGATTTAAATGAAATAAAAGAGACAGATACAAAAAAGTAATAAAACAAAAACCAACAGCAGCAGGATATAAAACAAAAAGTGGAGAGAGACTCCCAACTTTTTCAAAATCTTTATTAATTCACAGCCACGAAATAAAGGTTTAAAAATCAAGTACGAAAATTAAAAACATTGTCAAAGTCATTCTTATGAAAAAAAAGTTTCCCTCTTGTTTAATTTTTTAAATTTAGTATCTCAGGTTGAAATATGTGTAAGTAGTTCAGTTTAACTTCTAATGCATCTTTAAAACACTATTGGCAGAAATGTTCTTCCATAATAAACATGTGTGGAAACATGAGCAGATTTATTCATCATCACCTGTCAGAGCAGAACGAGCTTCGGTCGACGCAGCAGCGCAGAGACCAGCGGCGTCTGAGCCGCCGAGTTAACGTCAAACTAAAATGTTATTTTCTCCGTGATTAAGTGTAATTATCTAATGGCTGTTCTGCAGACTCGCAGCAGCTCTCGTGTCTAACTCCTCAGCCGTCATTACACTTAATTAAAGCTCTTCCACTGATTCATAAGAGCCGTCTCTTCCAGCCGCAGCTCGGCGGCCGGAGGCAGCCTGTCATTTCCCCCCGGCTGCTCTCAGCCAATGGCAGCCGCCCGTCCAGGTGGCGGCGCAGGAAGCGCTCGGGGCTGCGGTGGCCCCCGGGCGCTGATTCAGGACGGGCTCTTCCTGCGGAGGTCTGAGGCTGATCTGGGAGCAGCGGCCGCTCGTCCCGACCAGCTCCTCCAGTCTATAAACACAGAACCCGTCATTAGCCCGTCATGGCGGCCGTAAATCAATCCACCCGCTGTCATGGCAACATGGGGCGGTTTTACTGCAGCTACAAATCAAGGTGGGACGTTTGAGCCAGCAGGCCTTTGGCACGGCGGGGGGGGTTTTCAGGGAAAGTCAAACGGTGCTTTAGGTCAAATGAGGTGTTTTATGGAAATGAAAAACGGCTCAGGACACATGGGCCTGCAGCTGGAGCAGCGCTCACGTCCGG
>JBBMOC010001758.1:5000-10278 GCA_037975185.1 Centropyge bicolor
TCAGCCGAGGAAAACGCTCAACAAGAGAAAAACATGAGGAACGATCAGCTTCCTCCAGATGAGACTCAGGAGTTTTAACCTTTGTCTGAGCCGGTGATCACAGGCTGGTGAAGTGTGGGCTTCAGGTGCCCTGCTCTCCGCCTGGCAGGAGCCTCACCTCCACCGAAGCCAGGCGGCGCCGTCAGAGCAGCTAACAGGAAGCTGATGTTTTCACCTGAACCTCCGTGTCCACCATGTTCTCGCTGCGTCCGCTGCGTTCAGCTGGAAACTGTCCTCACATTAACTCTAACAGCCTTTTGTTTTTAAAGCCGTCTGCGCTCGCCAGTTCAATAATTGAATTTAATAACCGGCGCGGTTCACCTGGACTCACCCGTCGGTGTCGGCCTCGTTTAAACGGTGGCTTCAGTGTGAGGAGATGAAAAGAAGTGATAATTTGTTTCTGTCAGTCGTGCACCTACATGCCTCCCACCGTCTGTTACTTCAGCCTCTCATTGTGAATATTCAAACATTTCTATGGCAACAGCAGCGACAGGCAGCAGGTGGGAGCGACTGCTCCGCTGGAACAGGGCTCGGTCTCAGACCTGGTTCTGCCGTCTGCGCCGTCCATGGTTTCCTGTGACCTCGGCAGTGACCTTCCCGCCCCACCTGTTACAGTCTGTGTGTGTTTGGCTGCTTCACACGCTGCCGTACGTTCGCTCTATGTGTTGATGAGTTCAGGTTTCTCAGCTGCTGCATCAGACTCAGAATCAGCAGATATTCACAACGATCGATGAAGCTGATGAGGTCAGATATTAAATATATTTCAGCTGAGTTGATGTCGAGAAGAATCAGTAAATTATCTTCAGAGCTACATGTGTCTGTTTAGGTTTCCATAATAATCATCGTTTAAAATTTAATACAAATCCCCAAAATCCAAACATTATGATTAATTGTGTTAATGATCTAAAAGGAAGCTGCTCCTTAAAGTCTGAAGTTCACTTTACATTTAATTTCACAAATTTAATCCGCAGTCTTTTCAGCGGTCAAATAGAAACAGATGTGAACTATAGGAGTGTGACTTTAGGTCAGATATAATAATAATAATAATAATAATAATAACAATAATAATCATAGTGATGAGCTGATTTTCATTTGTGTTATTTTTTTTCTAAACTTTTTTAATTTCCTTTTTAATATTCTTGTAAAATCGAGCCAGTTTTACTTTTACAGCTCAGAATTAAAACATGTTATCTTTAGATTTTCTGTTCATGTTAAAAGAGGAGAAACCTCCAAAGGAGCCGAGGACGAGTTTTTTTCAACATGTAAACAAGACGTTTGATTTCATTTCATTTTATTTATATTTTTTCCAAATCTGAACACAGGAAGTACAAAGCTTCTGTCGTTTTTCCTTAAAGGAAACGAGTCGTACAGTTAGTGCATTTGATCCTAAAACGATGAAAAAATAGATCTGACTAAGAAGAAGAAGAAGAAGAAGAGAAGAAGAAGAAGAAGTGCTACATAAGGAGATGATGAGGTAAATCTGTCCAGGAAGCAGAAACCAACAGATGAACGGATGCAGTGAGAGAAACAAACAGACAGGACAGGCCACACAATATCATTATTATTATCATTATATACACATCAGATGCATAGAATACTTTTCTCAAATCCATTTTTACATAAATACCTACATTTTGTTTTGTTTCCAAAAAGACAAAAAAAACTACCAGCAGGGTGAAAAGTGAAACCGTCCGAACTGCTCCAGGATCAGAAGGACGGACAGGAAGCCTCGTGAAAAACAACCGGAATATTCCAGCAGGAGTCGAACCCAGTGTGTGTGTCTGAGTGTGTCTGAGTGTGTCTGAGTGTGTGTGTGTGTGTCTGTGTGTGTGTCTGTGTGTGTGTGTGTGTGTGTGTGTGTGTGTGAGTGCGTGCGTGCGTGCGTGCCTGTCTGTCTGTCTGTCTGTCTGTGTGTGAGTATGTGTGTGTGTGTGTGTGTGTGTGCGTGTGTGTGTGTGTCTGGGTGTGTGTGTGTGTGTCTGTGTGTGTCTGTGTGTGTGTGTGTGTGTGTGTGTGTGTGTGTGTCCTGGATGATCTGGTCCTTCGTTACCATGAACACACAGGTTTCTCTTCTGACTCTTTTTACAGGAGTAAACGTGGTTGTTTTTCAGTCGGCTTCTTGCAGCTCAGCAAACTTTGTGAGCAGAGAAGAAAACAGGTTCCTCCAGCAGGAAGTGAAGAGTTCCACTCCAGTCTTTCAACTACACTCTAGAATCTTAAATATCATCAGTCTGTGATGTTCAGAAAAAATCCACACGTCTCTTTGCAGTGAAAAACTGTTGTAATGTCCCTTTTTGTTTTCTCATTAATCTCCTACATTTCCCAGAATCCTCAGCCTCGGCGGCCCAGCCTGAGAGACATCGTCCTCGTGGCCTTGAATTGGACCAGAGCTGCACTGTTTCTGTCTCCTTACAGAATAAATTATATCTCCTCTTTGTCAGTTGGATGTTGGTCCATATTTATTTTGACAGTTCTGTTAAATGAGTTCTTCCATAATTGAAAAGCCTTTTTTAAACCAACACTGACCCAAGTCAAACTGTGATACTGGACGTCACAAACCTGAGCAGGTCCCTCTTTGTTCCAACCTGATCTCCAACTGATCTCAGATCCTCTGTTCTACACATGGTCTGAGGAAACTGTCTCATCAGACTCTGGTTGATCAGTCTGAACTGTGGGAACATCACACACTCCTCCTGTGACCCTCAGCTGCTTGGGTTGGAGGCGTCAGAGAAACTCTGCGGTGCCTCTGAACGCCTCCTCCTCTGCCTCCTCTCTCCTGCTGGACAAACCTTATTTTCTTTCTTTCAGACATGTTGTTGAGTGGAGCAGATTTCCTGCGAGCCGGCCGCCGTCTGTTGCAGACAGACGCTCAGGAACCTTCAGCCGAGCAGCTTCTCACTTTAATCCTCTCTTTTTCAGGACGCTGGTTTCGTTTGGCACCAAAATCCACCATCGAGTGTTCAGTCAACAGCTGTGACCACGTTTGGACTCCAACAGGAAGTTCCAGTTTTTTTAAGCTCCTCCTTCGTGGCTGATCAGAGTTTTGACCTCCTGCTGTTTGCACGAGTGCCGACGTCTTCAGGGACGTCCGTCAGTCCGTCAGTCCGTCAGTCCATCGATCCTCTGAACGGTGAGCTGTCCACAATCAGTGTGTGTGTTCTGTGCCTGAGTGTTTTCAGTGTGTGTGTGTGTGTGTGTGTGCGTGTGTGTGTGTGTGGGAACAGGAGATAAGTGTCTAATAAAATGTGGCGGCCGACGTCCCAGCATGTCTTACATGAAGCAGATGATTCCACGGGTTCAGTTGGACATTTTGTCAAATCACATCTTTTAGTCTCTCAAAGACAAAACAAGGAACTAATTTGAGCTGTGATCCAACTGTGAATGAAGATTTGAGAGCGAGCCAAGGCAGAACGTGAGGAAGCTGCCGAGTCATGTCTGGGAGCTGAGGTCATTTCCTCTCAACAAGTCACAGGTATCAGCAGAGTGAATTCACTGCATGAGTCACCAGGGTTTGTTTTGGGAAGTGAGGACATGTTGCAACATCAACTTTTATTTTGAAATTAACCTGCACTAACTAGCTCCGTCACTGACGGATGATCTGTCAATGAGCAGCTCAGTAACCTGCTTTAGCTTGAACCATAGACTGTATAAAATATGGACGTAGTGTCCGTGACGTCACCCATAGGTTTCTGAAGAGCAAAAATGAAGCAAATCGTAGTGTGCAGCCATCTTGGTAGCCTACCTCCGTTTACTCCAAATATGGACAAAGAGGTGGAGCGAGGGCGGAGCTGAGGCGGGTCGAATGAACGCTATTGGCTGAAAAAAGCCGCTTTATTCGAAATATACAAACTAGCTACGGCTAACCAGCTAGGTTAAATGCTAAATATCGTTGCTAGCCGGCTAACCCCACGACGATCTCTTTCCCAAACTCAGTGACTAGAATTAGCCGGGGTGACGCCCTTTAGACCGTCAGTGGCTAGTTGTCAATCAAAGTGGCACCACTTAGATTGACAGCTATGAATTGTGCATAATGATGTATGCTGTATATTTTAAACGAACGTCTTATAAAAAAATTCCCCCCCCCAGAGTTGTCATGGAGTAGAAAAACAGCTTATGAGACTAGAGCCATGTTTTGAACCAGGCTGTAAATATGTTTTTTTCTGTGGTAAAATCGGACATTTTAACATGGGGCTCAAATGTAATTGACTCCCTTCTGCAGCCTGCTCTAGTGGTTATTCGAGGAACTGCAGCTATTTTGCACTTCCGCATTGGCTTCATTTTTCAGCGCCGGAGGTTGCTGTTTGGTTTTCCTCCATGGATGAATGAATGAGTGAATGAATGAATGATGGACGGATCATTAGAATCTATGAGTTTTTTTAAAAAGCTGTTACACTTTCACTTCTGATACTTTAACTTTCAGATCACGTCACTGTGTTTTATTACGCAGTACTAATACACCATGTGTGTATTTTTTTTAGTTTTATTTGATTTTGTCAGAGATTAAATGTCAGCGAATTCGTCTCTGGAAGAAACAGGAAGTCCTCCTGACTCTGGACTGGTCCTGGTCCAGGTGACAGGGTCAGAGTGGGTCAGAGTGGGTCAGATGCTGAAGAGTCGATCCGGGTCCTGTCAGGCAGATCTCACATCCCTTCGCTCTGACACATTGAGCAACATGAGCTCTCACTCAGGCAGCTCTCACTGGGGCCGGACGTGTTCCAACACTCCCGCGTGTCAGAGCCATGTTTTACCAGCAGACACATATTAAATCATTGTGAAGCTGCAACACATTTATTATGATTCCTGTCAGGAGCGGAGCAGACGCGGAGCTGCCGGCTCCTCGTCACCGCTGCTTCAGAAGGATGTTCGGAAAGAAAAGAGTCCTCAGGTCCTTTAAAGGGGCTTTAATTGAGGAGAGCAGACGTGGAGGACGAGAGCGAGTCCTGTCACAGAGTCAAGGCAAAGCTGCTCGTTTCTCTCGGGATGAAAGGTTGAATCTTCAGATCGACAGGTTGAAGATTTCTACCAGTTTATATCATCATTGATTTATATGGATGAAAGATTCTTTAGATACTTTCAGAATAAAATTATATGATTTGAATTATTGTGGGATTCATGTGTTCATCAGTTTCATGTTGCAGCTCATTTGAATGTCTAATGTTCTGCTGAGACTCACCTGTCTGTCCGTCCGTCCATCTGTGTGCAGGTGAAGGTCTGGTTCCAGAACCGCCGGACGAAGCAC